>ML274005.1:0-25130 GCA_005239495.1 Nicotiana undulata | reverse complement strand
GCGCATGTTTTTCCCCATGTGCAGATCCAGGTCCTAGTACGCGGTATCTCAGCTAGCCAGCAAGAGTGGTATCAGGAGACTCGAGGTATAATCTGCAGCGTCCGCAGACCTCCGAGTCCCCTTCCTATCTTGCAGTTGTAGTACTTGTAGATGAAACTATACGGTCTTTTCTATCCAGTTGTACTTATTGAGCAGTAGAGTAGCTTGTGATGTGTTGTGATATTCCGGATTCTGGGTAAAGTAACTGTTAATGCCGAGCGGCGTCGACTTTAGTACGAATGATTTCACTTACTATTATTTTACCTGTTTTATCTAAATTTTGCTTAATTAATAGGCTTACCAAGTCGTCTAGACTAGGTGCCGTCACGAGACCCAGTCGGAGGGAGAATTGGGTCGTGACAGAGCATCTAAGAGAATAAAAAAAAATGATATCATATGAATAAATGATAAAGACTCTCTTTTGGCAGCCTCCAAGAACAATGCGACGGCTCACCTCAATAAGTGAATCCACTCGAACAAACTCATCACCCAGTAGCTCTATCTCCCGCAACAATATCTGCATAGGGATGCAGGTAAGGAGTGAGTTATACGTAAATATAACCCAGTAAGATCCTCGACCCGCCACTTTAAATACCTCTGGAACAGTTTTAGAATATATAGACACACCACAACAAGAACGATATAGTAAATATGATAATTATACAATAACTCAATATATGTGTATCAACAGAATTATTAAGAATTAACCAATAAAAGTACCCACTAAGGACTTATCATAATTGCGGTGAAAGAAATTTACCAACAAACCTACGAGTCCACAACGGCACTACAATGCCTCAAATATAACAGATACACAATGCCCCAAATATCATGGCGCACAGCCGTCTCAAACTCAACATCATGGCGCACAGCCGTATAGAACTCAAAATCATTGCGCAAAGCCATATCCAACTCAACATCATGGCGCACAGTCATATCCAACTCAACATCATGGCGCACAGTCATATCCAACTCAACATCATGGCGCACAGCTGAATCAAACTATCAAACTTAACAACTTATAAAATAATTTTTTTATTCTTTTGTATTTTTTATAAAATAATATATTTGCGGTTGGTCTAGGAACACTAATTCTCCCAAGCGCACGCTTGTCCCAACACATGGACCAGGCAGAAAAAAACACATTTTAAAACGGGTTTAAGAAAAGCAAGTACCAAAGCTTAAAGTCTCACTTACCTCAAATTCACAATCCAAGTACTCTTTCTAGCTAAATCAAAGTTACGCTCCTGAGCCTTCAGATCACCTCTAGCTATACCAAAATAAATAGATTTAGAATAATTAAAACCCCTTGTATTAACTTCCCCTTAATAATTAAAGCAAATAAAACTTGTGGTCTGATTTCATAGTTCCTAAATTTTAGACTTAGAGTTATATCTGCACATTATAAATTTAAATATGGAACTATGTCTTAATATCACAATTCCTATTCTGATAACTTTGTCATAAAAAGTATTTCTTCTCGTTCCGACGGTGAATTTATGGTCCCTTACCATTACAAGAAAAATATTCCTATAATAACTTGTTTATATTCCAACTCATCGTAAAACTATGTATAATGTAGAAACCAAATTTTCATATAGACCTAATCCAATATTCAACACCACTCAAATACTAATGTGAAGAATTTCATACCTTGAATAAGTATTTCACCTTAACGTAGAAAGCTAATTGTAGCTCTATAATGTTTTATCCCTCGATTCCTTTTCCAGCCGCCACATCAATATATCTTGTGAGTGAATCTAATTTTTACACTAGAATAAGTAACCTAAAGGAGAATAAAGTCTTATTTTGTTTTGGAGATTTGGCACGTTTTATGGTCTTGCCTCGGAGATTAGTTATTATTTTGGGCCTACAATATATTTTAAACTAAAGGTTTATACCTAGTTAATAAGAAAAGTGAAGGGGAGAAACTTGCTATTATACCAACATAATATAAGCGTCCATCTATTCGTACCGCTATAAAGTATCTATGTGTATTCCTATATATACAAATATATTTATTCTATACATACATAGTATTATACCTATAAAGATATCAAGGTATAGTTAGGCCTCATTTGTTTTTTTTAAGATTAAGACGTCTGAATTTGAATACACATATGAATATCAAGATGTGTAGTAAGATTAAAACATCTAAATCTGAATACACATCTGAATATATTAAGATGTGTATTAAGATCTGAATAAAAATAATTAAGACTGTTTGATTTTTAACATGTGAATGTATAAAATTTATCTTTATTTGAAAATTAATAAACATAAAATTCAAAGCAAATACTAACTAATCTAATATTCTATCAATAAAATATATAATTTTTTAAAATATAATAGTTGTTGGTGGTGATGGTTAACGGGTGATAGAGGCGATGGTTGGTTGTAGTTTTGGTTGATGATTGTGGTTCATGCTAGTAGCTAGTAATAATTGGTAGTGGTGGCGATTATGATTGAGGATGGTGATGGTGGGTGATGATAGTTAATAATTGTGGGTGGTGGTAGTAGTTGTGACTGAGAAAAGTGGTGGGTGGGTGGTGGTAGGTTATAATAATGGGCAGTGTTAGTTGTGGTTGTTGATGGTGATGGGGTGGTCAGTTGTGCTAGTTGAGGTGGGTGAGTGTTGATTGTGGGTGAGAATGATATATGGTGATCAGAGTGGTGGGGATAGTGGGTAGTGGTGGTCGATAATGGTGGCGGTTATGATTGGGGATGATCGTGGCGTGATGGTGGGGGAGGCGGTGGTGGTGGTGGGGGTTGGGGTGGTGGTTGAGTATGGTGGTGGTGGTGGTAGTTGATAATGGTAGGCGGTGGCGGCAGTTAATAATGAATATATTATAGCATCTTAATGAAATTAAGTCTCTGTTATAGATCTTAACCATACAGACCTATTCAGACCCACTAAGTGGTTGTGAAGTAAAAAAAACAAACACACTTAATGATTAAGACTTGAATAATTAAGATTCAGATTTTAAAAACAAACACACTTAATGTTTGAGATCTGAACGATTAAGATTCAGACCTCCATTAAGTGCAAACAAATGAGGCCTAAGTTCACTTTTTAATATGTATCTCTAAAATTAGTAAACTATAATTAAAAAAATAACCTCATAAGTTCACTTTTTAAATTTTGGATTGTTACATTCTCCCCCACTTAAAACAACGTTCGTCCTCGAACTAATAATATCACGGCATGCTAGGTTTTATACTCAACCTTTTATTTTATTGGTGCATTAAATCATATACGTAAGTCTTATTCTCTCCCACAAATAAACATTTATCCACAAACTCTTACCGTTAACAGGTTTTGCATCACGTAGTGCCACTATACTTATACTCGATACACTTGAATTATGTATTCTTACACCACTGTCATACGTATAATATCACTATTACGATGTCACAGGTACTATGAAACTACTTAAGAGGCATTAAGCTGAGAAATGTACAAACAGTTCCCTCAGAATATCTTTTAATATGAATTTGAGTAGCCTGGACATGATAAAACTACGACACTTTACTTTGCCGCTCAACTCTTTTCACTCCTAATCAGATGCATAATAGAGAATTACATCCACAACCTCGAATTGAATAATTCGCTATTAGATGAAAACTATCATATTCATAAGTCACCTTACCGTTTGCACTTTTTTTTTTCCCCAACATTTGATTAACTCACATAATTCTTACTTTTTTTTTTTTGGCTCAAGTTCTTTGAAAATAGACTATCCCAAAATTACGACCCGTCCAATCTCAACAACAAATGCACACAATATCTCATGTACCCAAAGCCACTTTCAACCGCACATATGTTTTATTCGAACTTCCAAATCACCTGTGAAGTCCATGATAGAAGGATAAATGTATCCTAGTTGTCTACAAAAGGGACTTTTCAATGTTCAACTTGATTCAGCACAAAGCACGAATAAAGAATGAAAAAAAGGAAAATATCCTAAATATTCAGTAGGCTCAAGGTCATAGGTATGGACGTCTACAAACCCATGAACAAGACTCTACCAATCGCTGCTCCATGACCCGGGACTTAAAGCCTAGGTTTTGATACCAACTTTGTCACGTCCTAAAATACACCCTAGACGTAATTGGCACCCAGTTGACACTACCCGCTAGGCAAACCATCCCATACCATACATTTAGTATCTATTCGGAATTCAACCAAAGTATATGCAGGTTAAAACGATCCAATAACTAAATACAAATAATTAATAATCCAAGTTATTTTATAAGTAGGTTCGGACAATAATAACTAGAATGGAAGAACAATACTCTCACTCAAACCCCACACTTGACCAAGGAGCATCTAAGAGAATAAAAAAAAAGATATCATATGAATAAATGATAAAGACTCTCTTTTGGCAGTCTCCACGAACAATGCGGCGGCTCACCTCAATAAGCGAATCCACTCGAACAAACTCATCAGCCACTAGCTATATCTCCCGCAACGGTATCTGCATAGGGATGCAGGTAAGGAGTGAGTTATACGTAAATATAACCCAGTAAGATCCTCGACCCGCCACTTTAAATATCTCTGGAATAAGTGTTAGAATATACAGACAAACCACAACAAGAACGATATAGTAAATATGATAATTATACAATAACTCAATATATGTGTATCAACAGAATTATTAAGAATTAACCAACAAGATTACCCACTAAGGACTTATCATAATTGCGGTGAAAGAAATTTACCAACAAACCTACGAGTCCACAACGGCACTACAATGCCTCAAATATAACAGATACACAATGCCCGTAATATCATGGCGCACAGCCGTCTCAAACTCAACATGATGGCGCACAGCCGTATAAAACTCAAAATCATGGCGCACAACCATATTCAACTCAATATCATGGCGCACACCCGTATCAAACTCAACATCATGGCGCACAGCCATATCCATCTCAACATCATGGCGCACAGCCGAATCAAACTATCAAACTAAACAACTTATAAAATAAATTTTTTATTCTTTTGTATTTTTCATAAAATAATATATTTGCGGTTGGTCTAGGACCACCGATTCTGCCAAGCGCACGCTTGTCCCAACACATGGACCAGACAGAGAAAAACACATTTTAAAACAGGTTTAAGAAAAACAAGTACCAAAGCTTAAAGTCTCACTTACCTCGAATTCACAAGCGAAGTACTCTTTCTAGCTAAATCAAAGTTACGCTCCTGAGCCTTTAGATCACCTCTAGCTATACCAAAATAAATAGATTTAGAATAATTAAAACCCCTTATATTAACTTCCCCTTAATAATTAAAGCAAATCAAACTTGTTGTATGATTTCATATTTCCTAAATTTTAGACTTAGAGTTATATCTGCACATTATAAATTTAAATATGGAACTATGTCTTAATATCACAATTCTTATTCTGATAACTTTGTCATAAAAAGTATTTCTTCTCGTTCCGACGGTGAATTTATGTTCCCTTACCATTACAAGAAAAATATTCCTATAATAACTTGTTTATATTCCAACTCATCGTAAAACTATGTATAATGTAGAAACCAAATTTTCATATAGACCTAATCCAATATTCAACACCACTCAAATACTAATGTGAAGAATTTCATACCTTGAATAAGTATTTCACCTTAACGTAGAAAGCTAATTGTAGCTCTATAATGTCTTATCCCTCGATTCCTTTTTCAGCCACCACATCAATATATCTTGTGAGTGAATCTGATTTTTACACTAGAATAAGTAACCTAAAGGAGAATAAAGTCTTATATTTTTTTTTTTTGGAGATTTGGCACGTTTTATGGTCTTGCCTCGGATATTAGTTATTATTTTGGGCCCACAATATATTTTAAACTAAAGGTGTATACCTAGGTAATAAGAAAAGTGAAGTGGAGAAACTTGCTATTATACCTACATAATATAAGCGTCCATCTATTCGTTCCGTTATAAAGTATCTATGTGTATTTCTATATTTACAAATATATTTATTATATACATACATAGTATTATACCTATAAATATATCAAGGTATAATTACATATTATATGAAAAAAGATAACTATCCGTTTTAATATGTATCTCTAAAATTAGTAAATTATAATTAAAAAAATAACCTCATAAGTTCACTTATAAAATTTTGTGTTATTACAATGAAACGCGGTATCCCCAGGTAAAAGGACGTCAGTACGATTAATGTACCGAGTATGTAAGACACATAAATAAGTACATAACAAACATGGAAGAAATATAGAGTAAATGACTCAACCTGTAAGTCTGGATAACTAAGTAAATCATGAAATAATTATAGTGTCATGCATATGCGTATGAATGTCATGTCGTGCATAGGTACATGTTTCATAACATCATCAGGCCTCTGAGGGCATCCCATCATATCGTCTCGTCCACTGTGGGCAAAATCATCAACGTATACCAGTTGATCATGTGGTGGTGCGTATATAACGCCATAACCTTTCTCATATATATATATATATATATATATATATATGTGTGTGTGTACGTATGTATATACGCGTATATAACGTCATTTGGTCAGGGGTCAATGTGCATATGTAAATGCATGAGATGCATATGAAATGCATTAACAAAATCTCTTGGTACGTCATAAGACCATTATGCCTCTGATTAATATCATGAAAGAAACATTACCAACTTACGTATTTTTTAGACCCATGAACAGATGATAGAATAATATGACACATGGAAGAATAATAATATACACATCTCTAGCATTTCTACGAATAAAATAATGTATGGAAGTTGTTCATTTGCTCGTTTCGTTTGTATCGTACGGATCATTGCCAAAAAAAAAAAGATAGCCTTAACATACCTGAAATAAGGAAAAATCCGTGTGATATTAAACCTCCAAAATTAGGATATCCAAGTGCTTTGGAAGGTGCAACATTTATAAAACAAAGATAACCAAAAGTCAAGCGTTTTACCACAAAAGCATAACGAAATTATAAGTTATGACTTAAAAGATATAACTGATTTGTTTCATAAAAGGGCTATGAGTTGTGATGTAGAACATATATGATTTCAGTAGTAATTTCAATATAAAGAAATAGAAGATTGGTAAAGAGAGATTGTATAGTTATATAACAAAAGAGAACTTATCTTAGTGGGTGATGACTCAGCCAAGAACCCCTCAAATATGTGCCACCTTTCTTCATATCATATGAGTCACTTGGTGACTTTATTACTCATTTCATGGGTTGCCACATGGGGGCCTTTGTCCCCACTTATTAATTATCCACAAATACTTAATTACATGGTTAACCTCCCATTAAATCAATAATTAACAAATTACCTACATAATTAAGAATTATCTCAAATTACTTAGAATATTGTTCCCTTTTAACACACCTTATACACCTTACTGTCATGATCATGGGGTACCTTTATGGTACTAGTTCATAAATATCGGATATTTTACCTCGGGCCATATTTTATTAAAAAATATCAAACTTCGACAAAATTCATTTTCCTCGATTTGCTTACCCTCTCACCTTCATGAATTTACTCATCACTCGTTTGAAATAGCATAATGCTTATAATCTCAAAATAATCTCATTCCCGAACTTACATCGATTAACTTACGACGAAAATTTAACATACAAAAATGCAGGATGTAACATCTTATTTTCGAGCTTCCATCAATTTATTTATGGCGTACTTTCACATACGAAAACGTGGGGTATAACAGATTACCTCCTAATGGTTCCATTCGAACTTCACAGCCTAGTGCAGAGTAGATGCTACACCCCCAGCGACGTGTATCCAAGGTCGTCCCAATAATAAATTGTATGAGGCAGATATGTCGAGCACTTGGAATTCAACATCAAACCAAGTCAGACCCATTTGGTAGCAAAGGTTGGTCTCTCCGATCGTGGCCCTTTGAGATCCATCAAATGCTTTTGCGTTCATAGTTCCTGCTCATATCTCATGCAATCCTTTGGTCAATCTCTTCAAATTCGTCAATGGACAGATGTTGAGACTGGAACCTCCATTTATCAAAACCCTGGACATGAATTTTTCTTCACATTGTACTGTGGTATGCAACGCTCTGTTGTGGCCTAACCCTTTCGGCGACAATTCATCTTCGTGGAAAGTGATCATATGGCTTTCCAATACTTGTCCGACCATATCTCTCCGCTGGTAATGTTGTTGGGTAACCATATCCTATACGCATATCCTAAAGACAGGATTTCTAGCACACATTTGATCAAGGTAGGATACTTATAGGCATGATTTTTATAACAACTGAAAAGCAGCACGTTTTTTAGCGAAGTAGAATACCTATAGGCATGATTTCTAACACATGTTAATTGAACATGTTTGAGCTTAATAACACATTACTCAGCTAAGTAATGAACCTATAGGAGGTATTTCTACCCATTTTTAATGCAAGTATAAGATAAAAGCCCATTTCCAAATTTTACTAATACCCCCAAAATGTTATTACAATAATTATTACAGTCCCAAAATGAATAGAATCAATTACAAAGTATAATAGATATAGGGAGCCTACAGCAGGCCCAAATATACACCTGGCCAGGCCAGGCCTTCCTTCTCATGATTCATAATAACCCAAAACGTTAGACCTTCATGGACATAAGGTAGCTGGGAATTGAGTGATTCACCCAGTGGCATAAAACAGAGTTGAGCATATAGAACCAAGGCCCTAGTGTGTCAGAGTTCCCAAGTGAATCAAGAACCCAAGGCAGTGCTCACATTAGGGAGGTTAACAAAGGTAGTTCATAGGAGAGATTAGGGACCAAATCCTAGTGTGTCAGAGTTCACAAGGGTCTCAAATGAAGTAGTGCTCATACTAGGGAGGTCAGGATAACACAAGTGATAATGAGGGAGAGTGGAAAATAGCTTAGGGGACAGAAATGAGGGGTATAAACATAGTCAAATTGGGCACACAAAGTAGCCAATCAGAAAGACTTTAGGTTTTAAGAACACACTTAGGAAACACCTAATGAACAGGTAGTTATACATTAACAAACAGGTTTGTAGGACAGACTCATAACAGGGAAAATGGTCCAAATTATGTTAGGTACGGGTGCTAGTGTCACAAGATAGCCATGTTAATTCCATGTCAGAAAGAAGAACAACATTTAGACATAGTAGAGAAACACAAATTATGTCAACATACGGATGGATCAAGTGAGCCTATACATGTTGGGGGTATATTAACTAGTCATCATTGATAGAAGATGATTAAAACATACTACCTATACAAGATTGCCATTACAGAGATTCAGAAGAGAATGAGAAGATAAACTCATGTCACACAGTAAATGGAAGCATTCAAGTCTGAACTAATAGACCAATTAACCTAAAGGAAGTTCAAATTATGCATAGGGAGCATATTTAAATAACAGAATGGACAACCTTAAGCAGGATTAAACACCAAAGAGAGGTCAAGCAGTAACATATTGGCTAAACGAAATTAAGAGGCTCCTGACTACTTGAAATAGGCTAAGGCATGTTTCAGATTACCAACATAAAGAAGTGAAGATTAGAGAAACCAAAAATTAAAGTAAAGCAATCAGGATTGCAAACAAGAGCAACCCATAAAACACATTAAACTAAAATCTTCAGAAGCGAAAACATATGTAAATGACAGGTAAATAGGAATGAAGTGACAAAAGTTCAGCAACTCACTAGTTAAGCAAAAATAAGAAAGAACAAAGTCTACAGTAGAAAAGACCCAGAATTTCTGGCCATGGCTTTATGCCGGCCAGGGACCAGAATATAGAATAAGAGTATTTAGAGAACAAAGACCTATAACTTCAGTTTTTAGTAAATATTAACAATTCAGTCTCTTCTTTCATAGGGGAATGGTGATGGGCTTATATAGTAGTAGAAATTAACATCCAAATAAGGAAAATCACTAATCAAACATGAGAAAGCAAAGATTCATTACATGCAATCAGAAGCAGTAAGGAAAAGGAAAATGTCTCAAACCCTAATTTTAGGGAAAGTGTAAAATCTGCAGGATATACAAATAAAAGGAAAACACACAGAATAGGATGAATATAGGTAGAATATCATTAAAAATTAGAAAATCGAACCCAATTTGGTTCGATTGAAAGAGGTTTTGAAACCCTAATTTAGGGTAGGTAAGAATCATCAACAGATAGAGAAAATATTTGTACTTACAAAGAATATATGATGAACATTGACAGAATAATCAGAGAAATCAAAGATTTGAACCGATTCAGTTTGATTTTGATGAGATTTTCTTGATATGTTAGGCAAGCAACTAAGTAACACCACATATGAGTAACCAGTAGTGAGGGGAGATAAATAAGGCAAGTGAATCAACGATTGATTCCATTTTAGAGTCGAATTTGGGGAGGTTGAGAGAGACGGCGGATAGGGTTCGTGAGATGAGAGATGGGAGGATTCAAGGGCGGCTGGGCGGTGAGGAATGATTAGGGTTAGGGGTTTGGGTATAATTAAAAGGGAAGCGTGTAATGTGGGTCGTTGATCTAAGAGATCAACGGCCACGATTTAAAAGAGTTTTGGGTCGGGTGGTTTAAACGGATCGCAACCGGGAATGGGGATGGGTTAATTGGTATTAGGCGAGGGGTAATTGGGCTAGTGTAAGGGGTATTGGGCTAGTGCATTAGGTCCGAAAATAGGAGGCATTTAGGACTAGATTTTTAATATCCAATTTTAATCAAATAAATAATTTATAAAACAAAAACAACAACAACAACAATAACAAACCCAGTTTGATCCCAACAGGTAGGGTCTGGGGAGGGTAGACCTTACCCCTACCTAATGCAGGTAGGGGTAATAATTTATAAAAGTGATAAATAAATAACAAAAATATCATTTGTGCCTGAAAATGGTGAATATTAATTACTTAACATTATAAAAATATAAAAAGTCAGTTTCTGCATAAATAATGTAATTATATATGGATATGGGCTATTATTGCAAAAATATACAATTTAGCCAAAAAAAATACAAAATGTAATTATAAGAAATGCACTGAAAATATTTAAAACCTCCTATTTATGTAATTGATAAGTTTAGATGATTAAATCATCATAAAAATAATATGGAAGGTAATTATTGGATATTTATTTTATAAAATGCATAAATAAATTTATTTAAATCCTTTAAAAATTATGGAAAATTATAAAAAGTACTTGTGTATGCTTATAAATCAAATGATGATGCATATGCACTATTTTGAGAGAGAGAGAGAGAGAGAGAGAGTGTGTGTATATATATATATGAAAACATATGAGGGACAAATTGGGTATCAACACTTGTTGACAAAGAAAATTGATGAGATGCGTACAAAACAAGTGCACATTGTTGATACGACAAATGGAGGTCTATCAATCCCTGCATAAATCAGTCATATGTTTGCTCGTCGAGTGGAGAGAATGATAACCAGTTCTTTAGAGAAGACATGAATTACGTCAATAATTTTTGGGGTCAGAGGCAAGGTGGACAACAATGGGGACCTCAAAATCAGCAGTACAGTCCAACCCGGCAACAATACAATACCAATCCAGGGGGAGCACGACCACAAGGCCAAGTTGTGTCTGACCAAAGGCAGCAGGGCTACAATCAGTAGCACTAACAATAGTTGGCTTACCAACCGCCTCATCAACATCAGATGACTAGATAGAACGACGGTAATATGATAGAAATCAGGGTCATGCTGCAACAACTCATTGGGACAAAGGAAAGATGCAAGAAACGTTAGCCGCACATGCTTCTTCTATTAAAGGCATTGAAACTCAATTAGGTTAGTTATCTATGGCCTTGAACAATTTCCGGCAAAGAACATTGCCTGCTGACACAAACATCAATCCAAAGGAGCAGAACCCAAATCAGTTAATGGCAGTGAGTCTCTGGAATGGAATGGATTTAGGCAGAGAAAAAGAAGTTGCTCAATCTAGGAGAGACGTAGTGCCAATTACTCCAGTGACATTAGACAACGACGATCAACGGAGCTCACAGAGGTTGTAACTGAATAGGCACAAGCTGACAAAGACAAGGAGAATGAAATTGAACAACTCCCAGAAGAGGTGGTGCAAAAGGATCCTAATAAAGAAAAGACACCAAGCAATGGGAAGAAGCTAATTCCTGCAACATTCCCTCAAAGGTGGCAAAGCAAAAGAAAGATGATCAATACAGGAAATTCATGGAAATGCTCAGACAAATTCAATTGAATATTCCGTTGATGGATGCTTTGAGGGAAATGCCAGGCTATGAAAAAGTGATGAAGGATCTGATGCCTAAAAAATTTGACTTCCAAGACCTGTCTACTATAACTCTGACTCAAACCTGCATCGTTGTAGTGATAAGACCTATGGTTCAAAATTGTCTGATCCCGGTAGTTTCACTATCCGATGCACAGTTGGAAATTATGCTTTTGTTAAAGCATTGTGTGACTTAGGATCCAGTATCAACTTGATCCTTTGGCAATCTACACAAAACTAGGCATTGGTAGAGCTAGACCGAACTCACAATGTTGCTGCAACTGGCTAATCACATAGTCAAAAAACCGATAGGAATTCTGGATGATGTGCTCAGCCAAGTGGGGAAGTTTGTATTTCCTTCCGACTTCGTTATTTTTGGCTGTCAAGTTGACGAAGAAATACCAATAATTTTGGGGAGGTCGTTTTGTCCCCTACGAGATCATTGATCGATTGTGATCCGTTAGAAGCTTGCTTGATGAATTTGGATGATGTGGATGGTGAAGAGTTGGCTGAGTGGGTCATGGCTCTCAAATGTCAAGGGTTCTGGAAAAGTGAACCCCAGTTCGAGCGCCTATGCTTAGAAGAAATAGCAACACCACGAAGCCATCAATAGAGGAGCCACCACAGTTGGACCTAAAACCGCTTCCAGCTCACCTCAAGTACTCTTTCTTAGGGCCTAACTCTACTTTACCTGTCATTATATCATCCGGTTTTCTAGCTGTGCAGGTAGAACAACTCCTACAGATTTTACAGGAATGTAAGACTGTTATTGGTTGGACCATGGCAGATATAAAGGGTATAAGCCCGGCCTTTTGCATGCACAAGATTCTCTTGGAAGAGAGGCACAAACCTTCCAGAGAACATCAAAGAAGGCTGAACCCGAATATGATAGAGATGGTGAAAAAAGAAGTGATCAAGTGGTTAGATGCGGGTATCATCTTCCCCATATATGACGGTAATTGGGTCAGCCTTGTTTAGTGTGTTCCAAAGAAGGGAGAAATGACAGTCATGCAAAATGTGAACGAGTTGATCTCGACTCGTACAATCACGACGAATTTGCATGGATTATCGAAAACTAAACACAACCACCCGGAAAGACCATTTCCCTTGTCATTCATTGACAAAATATTGGATTGGTTGGTTGGGCGGTCTCAATTCTGCTTTTTGGATGGATGTAC
This sequence comes from Nicotiana undulata, assembly GCA_005239495.1. Taxonomy (NCBI): domain Eukaryota; kingdom Viridiplantae; phylum Streptophyta; class Magnoliopsida; order Solanales; family Solanaceae; genus Nicotiana; species Nicotiana undulata. The sequence goes on along the minus strand of ML274005.1, from coordinate 11,655 downwards.
GAGGTACAATCAGATCTCAATAACCGCTGAAGATAGAGAGAAAACATGCTTTACTTGTCCGTACGACATCTTTGCCTTTCGGAGAATGCTGTTTGGCCTTTGCAATGAACCGACTACATTTTAGAGGTGTATGTTAGCCATTTTCACTGATATGGTTGAAGATATTATGGATGTCTTTATGGATGATTTCTCCGTGGTGGGCATTCATTCGAAGACTATCTTCACTATTTAAGAAGAGTGCTAAAAAGGTGTGTGGAGACAAATTTAGTTCTAAACTGGGAGAAGTGCCATTTTATGGTACAAGAAGGGATAGTGTTGGGGCATCGAGTGTCCAGTAAAGGTATTGAGGTCGATCATACTAAAATTGACGTGATTGTGAAGTTGCCACCGCCTACTTCGGTCAAGGTAGTGAAAAGTTTCCTTGGGCACGCCAGGTTCTACAGGAGTTTCATAAAAGATTTATCTAATATTGCTAACCCCTTATGTAAACTCCTCGAAAAGGATCATCCCTTTGTGTTCTCTAATGGTTGCAGGTTGGCATGTGAGGATCTGAAGAAGAGACTTGTGACTGCACCAATCATCGTTGCACCCCATTGGGAGCAACTGTTCGAGCTCATGTGTGACGCGAGTGACTATGCTATAGGAGAAGTCCTGGGGCAACGAAAGGACAAGCAGAACACTAAGCGTTGCACAACTCAATTATACCGCAATAGAGAAAGATATGTTGGTTGTGGTGTTTGTATTCGACAAAAACAGGTCTTATTTGATTGGTTCAAAAGTTATTGTTTCTACTGACCATGCAGCATTGAGGTACTTGATAGAAAAGAAGGAGTCAAAGCCACGCTTGATTCGTTGGGTTCTTTTGCTACAAGAATTCTATTTGGAGATCCGCGATAAGAAAGGAACAGATAACCAAGTGGCAAACCCACTTTCAAGGTTGGAGGGAGTTGAAAGAGATATAACTGATACATTCCCGGATGAACAATGACTAGTAGTGGCAATGGAGGAGACGCCATGGTATGCTGATATTGCCAATTAATTGGCAAGCGGTATTGTACCTTATGAACTCTCTTCGATTAAAAAAGAAGTTCTTTCGCGATTGTCGATCTTATTACTGGGATGAACCTTTACTTTTTAAAATATGTGTAGATAACATGATCCGGAGGTGTATCCTCGAGAAAGATCAATCTTCTATTTTGCAGGCTTGCCATGCTTCACCATATGGTGGGCACTTTGGAGGAATTCGGACAATGGAGAAGGTATTGGAGTCGGGTTTGTATTGCCCAACTTTATTCAAGGATGCCCATGCTTAGGTGAAAAGTTATGATTAGTGCCAAAGGACAGGCAATATATCTCGCTGTCACGAGATACCAATGTGATGACCCAAAAGGTCATCCTGTGTAAATTTAGCAAAACCTGTGTTCCGAGGCCCCGAAAGCCTCCGTTAATGTCACCTCGATGTGCGTGCACAGCCTGGGCGCGTAGCCGAGAAGCTTTTATGTGGAAACTTGATAAAGAGTTGAATTTATAATAATTAATTGAATAAAGTTGACTTTGGTCAACATTTTTGGTAAACGGACCCGGACCCGTGATCTGGCGGTCCCGGAAGGTCTATAGGAAAATATGGGACTTGGGCGTATGCCCGGAATCGAATTCCGAGGACCCAATTCCGAGAAATAATTTTTTAAAGAAAATTGTTTTCTGAAAAAAAAATAAAGGGTATGAAAATGAACCTCGATGTGAAACCTGCGTTACCGGGCCCGTGTTATGGTTCCGGAGTCCGGAACAAGTTCAATATGTGTTATTTAAGTTATCTGTGAAATTTGATAAGGAACGGACTTGATTTGGCGGGTTTCGGATCAAGATAATGGGAAATTGAGAGTTAATGAAGTTTTGAGGATTTTCATAGAATTTGAAATTTGGTTTGGAACGTGATTTTATGTCATCGAGGTCCGAAAGTGATTCCGAGATCGGGAATGGTTCCGTTATGTCATTTATGGCTTGTCCGCAAAATTTGATGTCATTCTGAGTCGTATAGGTCGGTCCGGCGCATGTTTATTGAAATCAAGAACTTGAAGTTTCTTAAGTTATGGTTTTAGGGGATTTGGGGTGTGATTTTGAGTTTTAGCGTTGTTTTGAGTGTTCTGTGGGCTCGAGCAAGTCCGTATAATGATTTGGAACTTGTTGGTATTTTTGGACGGAGGCTCGAGTGGGCCTAGGTTCCTGCCGGACCCCCAACGGGGCTAAAAACCAGCAAAAACAATTGCTAGTGCAGCTGTTGCTGGTGTGACCGCAGGTGCGGGACCGCTCCTGCGGTCCCAGCCTCGCAGGTGCAGTTCTTTTTCTGCAGGTGCGGGACCGCAGATGCGGCCCCCAACTCTGCAGGCGCGAACCCAGCTCCCCCGGCCCTTTTTCGCAGGTGCGGCCATTTCATCGTAGGTGCGGGACCGCAGGTGCGGTCCTAGGGTTGCAGGTGTGAAAACCCCTGTAGGCAGCCTTTATTTAAGTGTCAAAACTCGGGTTTCCTTCATTTACACCCATTCCAACCTCCATTGAAGGGCCCTTAGAGCTTGAGAAACCATTCCTTGACCCACTTCCAGTAGAGGTAAGTAATTTCACTCTATTTTTACTAGTTTAATTCATGAATTGTCAGGGGGATTAACTACTAAATCTTAGAAAAATCTAGGTTTTAAGTAGAAGATGGGATTTTTGGGAATTTGATGAACTATCAAATTAATGCTATGAATTCAAGTAGAAACTTCATATTAATGATCCTTAGGCTATGGGTGAGTGATTCCTCCGAGAATTTTCGGGATTCGAGCATGCGGGCACGGGGTCGAATTTTAGTATTTTTGGAAGAATAGTAGAAAATGTATAATTAGGCTTTGTAATTGGTTTATTGAGTAATGATTGATGTTAATAAATCCATTATGTCTAGATATTATCAATTCGGAGTTGGATTCGAGAGGAAAGGCTGTGATTGAGGCTTGACTTGCATTTTGGAGCTTAGGTAAGTGTTTAACCTAACCTTAGCTTGAGGGAATAGGTATAGAGTCTTATTTTCTATGTGTAATTCATGTCCAACGTATAGGTGAGGTGACGGGTTCCTATATGTTGTGGTCAAGCATGCCCGTAGGTCAAACGTGATGAATCATACCGTGTTCTTATTATTCTCTGTATTATGAGTAATTGGTGAGTTAGAAGTGATACCTTGATGTTGTTTCATGACATGGGGAGTTATTGTGTTATTTGTTTCAGTTGAGGCTTTTACTGCTGAAATTGTATTTCTGATGCCAGGTTGGTTAAAGTTGAGTCCCTTGCCGGGACGATAAAATTTTATTGAGCATTTCCTTACACTTGAGATTTCTCATTGTTGATGTTCACATTATATTGTTGCTTTTATATTATTTATCGCACGAGGGGACATGTCGTGCTGATTATTTATTATTTATCACACGAGGGGACATGTCGTGTTGTTCGTTTATTATATATCGCACGAGGGGACATGCCGTGCTGATTGTTTATTATTTATCGCATGAGGGGACATGTCGTGCTGATTGTTTATTATTTATCACACGAGGGGACATGCCGTGTTGTTCGTTTATTATTTATCGCACGAGGGGACATGTCGTGCTGATTGTTTATTATTTATCACACGATGGGGACATGCTGTGTTGATCATTGATTATTTATTGCACGAGGGGACATTCCGTGTCGAGTGTTACTATATATGCATGAGGGGACATTCTGTGCCGAGTGATTGCGAGATTATGCACGAGGGGACATGCCGTGCCTTTTATTGTTCATTATCTGTGCTGAGACGTTAAATTCCTGCTTTTACCTTTTTACATTTTAGTTATTACCCTGTTCTACCGTGCTAGCATTTTGTTGCCCCTTTTACCCCCAGCATGTTCTCCCTGTATCTGTTTTTACCTGCTTATTTCCGTCGATATTTTCCTGTTATTATATAGAATTGCACAGGTACATATATTGTTGTCGATCCTAGCCTCGTCACTATTTTGTCGAGGTAAGGCTCGGCAGTTACTCAGTACAAGGGGTCGATTGTACTGATGCTACACCTGCACTTCTTTATGTTGTGCAGAATACGCAGCCAGACCCGGTGGTCACTAACGGTCGGAGTATTTCATCGGTTTATACAAGAGACATCGAGGTAGACCCGGAGACGTTCGTGGGCCTTGGCGTCACCTTCTACCCTTCACTTTCAGCTATGTCTCATCCTATATTTCATACCCTTGTATTTAGTAATCGCTTAGACAGTTCGTGAGTATGTGACACCAGTTCTGGGATATGTATATGGGTTTTATTTCGAAGTTGCTATATTATTTTGAATTTAGTTAACCTTCATATTGTTGACCATCGATGCCTTAGTTATCTTGTTCGTTTCAATTGTTAATGAGTTTATTTGGTTCAAATATTGGCTTGTCTAGCGGGTTCAACGTTAGGTGCCATCATAGCCCGAATGTGGGATTTCGGGTCGTGAAAAGTTGGTATTATAGCCCTAGGTTGCTTAGGTCTCACAGCTCACAGACAAACTTGGTACAGTCTGAGGGATCGGTACGGAGACGTTTGTACTTATCCCCTAGAGGCTGCAAAGTTAGGAATAACTTCATATCTTTCATTCTCTGTCGTGCCATTTAAATTCTAAATACTAATTGAGTCTCTATCCTACTCTCTCGCAGATGGCGAGGACGCGTGCTTCCTCATCGACTGATCAGCAGCCTGATCCTCCTATTGCAGCTCCTACGAGGGGCCGAGATCGAGGCTGCGCTAGAGGCCGAGGCAGAGCTAGATCAGCAGCTCCAGTTGAGGACCCATAGGTAGACTTTGCCGGTGAGGTTCCTACTCAGACAGTCCAAGTTGGACCAGCTCACGTCCCAGAGGGGTTCATTGCTACCCCGGTGCTTCAGGACGCTATAGTCCGCTTAGTGGGACTTATGGAAAGCGTGGCTCAGGCCGGTTTTCTTCCTACTGCACCAGCTGGTTCTCAGGCTGGGGGAGGGACCCAGACTCCTGTTATTCATACCCCAGAGTAGGTTGCCACTCAGTTTCAGACTCCAGCACCTCAGACAACTGGAGTAGCTCAGCCGGGTATTGTGGCACCGGCAGTCGAGGGTGCAGCTATGTCAGCAGATGCCCTATGGAGACTAGATCGGTTCACCATGTTATTCACTACTACATTTGCTGGTGCACCATCAGAGGATCCCAAGGATTATTTGGACAGTTGTTATGAGGTCCTTCGGAACATGGGCGTTGTGGAGTCCAATGGAGTTGACTTTGCTACTTTTCGGTTGTCTGGCGCAACCAAGACTTGGTGGAGAGACTATTGCCTGACAAGACCAGCTGGGTCTGCACCCTTGACTTGGGCTTAGTTCTCCGAGCTATTTTTGGGGAAGTTTCTTCCCATTACTCAGCAGGGGCCTATGTTTGTCACTCAGTACGAGACTAGGTTCATCACTCTAGCCAGGCATGCACTTATGATACTTCCCACTGATCGGGAGAGGGTTCGGAGATTTATTGAGGGTTTGGCCCAGCCTATTAGACTTCAGATGGCCAGGGAGATGGGTACTGATATCTCCTTTCAGGATGCAGCCGATGTGGCCAGACGCATTGAGATAGTATTATCCCAGGGTGGTGGTCAGGGGTCTGACAAGAGACCTCGTCATCTCGGCCGTTTTAGTGGTGCCTCATCTGGAGGCAGAGATTCATTTGGTAGAGGTAATTCCCCTAGGCCTTATCAGTCAGCACTCCAGGCATCCCGCAATGCATCATTAGACCCCATCAGTGCACCGCCGATTCAGAGTCTTCGGGGTAGTCATTCTGGTCGTCAGGGACAGTTCCAGGGTAAGTATTCTCAGCAGCCGAGGGCTTGCTACACTTGCGGTGGGATGGGGCATATTCCCAGGTTTTTCCCCCGAGGTTTTGCTAGTTCTCAGTATCAGGGTTCCCGTACCATGATTCCCGCATCAGGTGCACCCTCGCCCCCTCGCCCCCTCAGCTAGCTAGGGGTGGTCGTGGTGCCAGAGGTAGAGGTCAGACTCATAGAGGTGGAGGGCAGGTCATGAGAGGTAGGGGTCAGCCCGTAGCAGGTAGACCCAGAGATGTTCAGGTGGTAGTGGCTCCGCCCCGTTGCTATGCTATTCTGGCCAGGCCTGAGGCTGAGGCTTCTGACACAGTTATCACAGGTGCGGTATCAGTTTGCAGTCGAGATGCTTCGGTGTTATTCGATCCAGGTTCTACTTTCTCTTATGTGTCTTCATATTTGCCCCTTATTTGATCATGCCCCGTGATTCCCTGAGTGCTCCTGTATATGTGTCTACCCCGGTGGGTGATTCTATGGTGATGATCGAGTCTACCGTGCTTTTTTAGTAGTTATTGGGTGTATGGGGACTCAGGTTGATCGTTTACTTCTGGATATGGTGGACTTTGATGTTATATTGGGGATGGATTGGCTATCTCCCTATCACGCTATTCTGGACTGTCATGCCAAGATAGTGACCTTGGCCTTGCCAGGTGTGCCTCATTTGGATTGGAGAGGGACTCCTAGCCATTCTTCTGGCAGAGTTATTTCTTATATGAAGGCTCAGCGTATGGTCGAGAAGGGTTGTTTGGCCTATTTGTCCTATGTTCGGGATTCTAGTGCTGAGGTTCCTTCTATGGAGTATGTGCCTGTGGTTCGTGAGTTCTGAGGTTTACCCTGCTGACCTGCCGGGTATGCCACCCGACAAGGATATTGACTTTTGTATCGAGGTGGCTCAAGGCACTCAGCCCATTTCTATTCCGCCATATCGTATGGCTCCGCCAGAGTTGAAGGAATTGAAGGATCAGTTGCTGGACTTGTTGGATAAAGTCTTCATTAGGCCAAGTGTTTCTCCTTGGGGTGCTCCAGTGTTGTTTGTTAAGAAGAAAGATGGCTCAATGAGGATGTGTATTGACTACCGGCAGCTGAATAAGGTTACTATCAAGAACAAGTATCCTCTACCGAGGATTGATGATCTATTTGACCAGCTTCAGGGTGCTACAGTGTTTTCCAAGATAGACTTGAGATCTGGTTACCATCAGCTGAGGATTAGGGTGTCTGATGTACCTAAGACGGCCTTTCGCACTCCTTATGGGCATTTTGAGTTCTTGGTGATGTCATTCGGGTTGAAAAATTTCCCCGCTTCTTTTATGGAGTTGATGAACCGAGTGTTCAGGCTTTATTTGGACTCGTTCGTTATTGTTTTCATTGATGATATATTCATATAATCTCGCAGCCGAGAGGAGCATGAGCAGCACCTTAGAGTCGTCCTCCAGACTCTATGGGATAGTCAGTTGTATGCCAAATTTTCTAAGTGTGAGTTCTGGTTGAGTTCGGTGGCATTTCTTGGCCATGTTGTGTCGGCAGAGGGTATTCAGGTGGATCACAAGAAGATTTCGGCAGTCAGAGATTGGCCTAGGCCCACGTCAGCTACAGAGATTCGGAGTTTCTTCGGCTTAGTAGGTTATTATCGCCTATTTGTGGACGGCTTTTCATCTATCACAGCCCCGATGACAAGGTTGACCCAGAAGTGTGCCCAGTTCAGGTGGTCGGATGAGTGTGAGGCGAGTTTTTAGAAGCTCAAGTCAGCCTTGACCACGACACTAGTGTTAGTTTTGCCCACAGGTTCAGGGACGTATACCGTGTATTGTGATGCTTCACGGGTTGGGCATGGTGCAGTGTTGATGCAGGATGGCAAAGTCATAGCCTATGCTTCTCTTCAGTTGAAGGTTCATGAGAAGAACTATCCATTTCATGATTTGGAGCTTGCAGCTGTTGTTCATGCACTGAAGATTTGGAGGCATTACTTGTATGGTGTTCCATGTAAGGTGTATACGGATCATAAGAGTTTACAGTATCTATTCAGGCAAAAGGAGTTGAATATGCGGCTGAGAAGGTGGATAGAGTTGCTGAAGGATTATGATATCACCATTCTTTATCATCTGGGGAAGGCCAATGTGGTGGCCGATGCTTTGAGCCGGAAGTCAGTTTGTATGGGCAGTCTAGCTTATTTATCAGTCGGGGAGCGACCTCTTGCGTTGGATGTTCAGGCTCTAGCCAACCGATTCGTGAGGTTGGAGGTTTCTGAGACTGGCAGTGTGTTGGCCCATACCGTGGCATGTTCTTCATTGTATGACCGTATTCGGTCCAGGCAGTATGATGATCGTCATTTATGTGTTCTTAGAGATACAGTCCGGCACAGAGGTGCCAAGAAGGTTACGGTTGATGATGAGGGAGTTCTGCAGATGCAGGGCCGAAATTGTGTACCTGATGCTGATGGTATTCGTGAGTTGATACTACAGGAGGCCCATAGTTCCCGGTATTCCATCCATCCGGGCGCCGCAAAGATGTACCAGGACTTGCGGCATCATTATTGGTGGCGGAGGATGAAAAAGGATATTGTAGCTTTCGTAGCTCGGTGCTTGAACTATCAGTAGGTTAAGTACGAGCACCAGAGACCCAGTGGTTTGATGCAGCAGATTCAGCTTCCTGAGTGGAAGTGGGAGCGTATCACCATGGACTTTGTAGTTGGGCTCCCACGGACTCAGAGGATGTTTGATGCGGTTTGGGTTGTGGTGGATAGGCTGACCAAGCCAGCGCACTTCATTTCGGTATCAGCTTCATATTCAGCGGAGAAGTTGGCAAAGATATATATGAGAGAGATTGTTCGATTGCATGGTGTGCCCTTATCCATTATATCAAACAGAGGTACTCAGTTTACCTCCCATTTCTGGAGAGTTTTTCAGCGAGAGTTGGGTATACAGATTGAGCTGAGCACACCATTTCATCCTCAGACGGACGTACAGTCCGAGCGTACTATTTAGATATTGGAGGATATGTTGCGGGCTTGTGTTATTGATTTTGGTGGTTCATGGGACCAGTTCTTGCCTTTAACTGAGTTTGCTTACAACAACAACTAACAGTCGAGCATTCAGATGGATCCATACAAGGCGTTATTAGGTTCCGAGTTAGTCCAGTCAGATGGTTTGAGCCAGGAGAGGCTAGGTTATTAGGTTCCGAGTTAGTCCAGGATGCCTTGGACAAGGTAAAGATTATTCGAGATAGACTTCGTACAGCTCAGTCCAGGAAGAAGAGTTATGCGGATCGTAGAGTTCGAGATTTGGTCTTTATGGTAGGAGACCGGGTATTTCTTCGAGTGTCGCCTATGAAGGGCGTGATGAGGTTCGGGAGGAAGGGAAAGTTGAGCCCTAGGTACATTGGTCCATTTGAGATTTTGGATAAGGTAGGAGAGGTGGCCTACAGACTTGCCTTTCCACCGAGTTTATCAGTCGTGCACCCGGTGTTTCATGTGTCAATGCTCCGGAGGTATATTGCGGATCCATCTCATGTGCTTGATTTCAGCGGTGTCCATTTGGACAAGGATTTATCGTATGAGGAGGAGCCAGTAGCCATATTAGCTCGACAAGTTCGTCAGTTGAGACCGAAGAGTTATCCTTCGGTTCATGTTCAGTGGAGAGGTCAGCCTGTTGAGGCAGCTACTTGGGAGTCCGAGTCCGATATGCGGAGACGATATCCCAACCTTTTCCCAGATTCAGGTACCTTCTATGTCCGTTCGGGTACGAACATTTGTTTTAGAGGTGGAGATTGTGATGACCCAAAAGGTCATCCTGTGTAAATTTAGCAAAAACTGTGTTCCGAGGCCCCAAAAGCCTCCGTTAATCTCACCTCGATGTGCGTGCGCAGCAAAGGAGCGTAGCCGGGAAGCTTTTATGTGGAAACTTGATAAAGAGTTGAATTTATAATAATTAATTGAATAAAGTTGACTTTGGTTAACATTTTTGGTAAACAGACCCGGACCCGTGATCTGGCGGTCCCAGAAGGTCCGTAGGAAATTTGGACTTGGGCGTATGCCCGGAATCAATTCCGAGGACCCAAGTCCAAGAAATAAATTTTTAAAGAAAATTATTTTCTGAAAAATAATAAAGGCTATGAAAATGAACCTCGACGTGAAACCTCCGTTACCGGGCCCGTGTTACGGTTCTGGAGCCCAGAACAGGTTCAATATGTGTTACTGTGAAATTTGGTAAGGAACGGACTTGATTTCGGGTTTCGGATAAAAAAAATTGGAAATTGAGAGTTAATAAAGTTTTTAGGATTTTCATAGAATTTGAAATTTGGTTTGGAACATGATTTTATGTTATCGAGGTCTGAATGTGATTCCGAGACCGGGAATGGTTCCGTTATGTCATTTATGGCTTGTCCGCAAATTTTGATGTCATTCTGAGTCGTATAGGTCGGTCCGGCGCATGCTTATAGAAATCAAGAACTTGAAGTTTCTTAAGTTATGGTTTTAGGGGTTTTGGGGTGTGATTTTTAGTTTTAACATTGTTTTGAGTGTTCCGTGGGCTCGAGCAAGTCCGTATAATGATTTGGGACTTGTTGATATTTTTGGACGGGAGCTCGGGTGGGCCTAGGTGCCTCCCGGACCCCCAACGGGGCTAAAAACCAGCAAAAACAACTGTTGGTGCAGCTGTTGCTGGTGTGACCGCAGGTGCGGTTGCCCAACCGCAGGTGCGGAGGTTCCGCAGGTGCGGAGGTTCCACAAGTGCGGAGGTTCCGCAGGTGCGGTTCTTTTTCCGTAGGTGCGGCCCCCAACTCCGCAGGCGTGAACCCAGCTCCCCCGGCCCTTTTCTGCAGGTGCGGCCATTTCTTTGCAGGTGCGGGACCGCAGGTGCGGTCCCAGGGTCGCAGGTGCGGAAACCCTTATAGGCAGCCTGTATTTAAGTGTCAAAACTCGGGTTTCCTTCATTTACACCCATTCCAACCTCCATTGAAGGGTCCTAAGAGCTTGAGAAACCATTCCTCGACCCACTTCCAGTAGAGGTAATTAATTTCACTCTATTTTTACTAGTTTAATTCATGAATTGTCAAGGGGATTAACTACTAAATCTTAGAAAAATCTAGGTTTTAAGTAGTATATGGGATTTTTGTGAATTTGATGAACTATCCAATTAAAGCTATAAATTCAAGTAGAAACTTGATATTAATGATCCTTAGGCTATGGGTGAGTGATTCTTCCGAGAATTTTCGGGATTCGAGCATGCGGGCCCGGGGTCGAATTTTAGTATTTTTGGAAGAATAGTAGAAAATGTATAATTCGGCTTTGGAATTGGTTTATTGAGTAATAATTGATGTTAATAAATCCATTATGTCTAGATATTATCGATTCGAAGTTGGATTCGAGAGGAAAGGCTGTGATTGAGGCTTGACTTGCATTTTGGAGCCGAGGTAAGTGTTTGGCCTAACCTTAGCTTGAGGGAATAGGTATAAAGTCTTATTTGCTATGTGTAATTCATGTCCAACGTATAGGTGAGGTGACGGGTGTAAGACCCCGGAAAAATTTGCCAAGCGATATAGGATTTCNTCATATAATAAGTGATGTGAGGTCCAAGGGTAAGCCTAAATCTAAGCCAAATGGGAAAATTTCATAATCGGCTAAAATTCTAAATGAGTTTGCACTAGTACTCTCTTTGAAGGATCATATCTAATTGTGTATTAAGTATTATGTGATGAATAACCAATCAAATGAAAGGTCTTCGAGTCTAGTTTCCGACGCTTCAAACCGTTCGTCATTTGGACATTCCTACGCAAAGTTA
>MDKH01047613.1:0-22549 GCA_005239495.1 Nicotiana undulata | reverse complement strand
TCTGTAACACACCCCCAGTGAGCGCCGGTACCGAATAAGTGATGCCCGCGGGGCTTATGAAGAATGAATGTGAGGATGCCTGATGGGCAGAGTGAATGTGAGGATTCATGATGGGCAGAGTGACTGTGAGGATGCCTGATGGGCAGAGTGATTGTGAGGATGCCTGATGGGCAATGTTTACGATAAATGAATTTGGCCCGAGGGGCAGTTTTATGAAAGATTTTACTGAGTTTTCAAACTATGGTTTACTTCGTTTTCACACTGGTTTTACTGAGAATTTTACTGAGATATACTGATATTGCACTTGTTTCGAAGGTTTTTCTGAAAACTGATTTCGAACTCATTATTTGATGAATGTCACGTGGTGACTTGGTGTTTTACTGGTTTGTGGAATTGTGTACATGTTCTGTGTGTTTATATTACTCAGACTGTGATTTATTTTCATTACTACTGAGTTGGCGTACTCATAAAGACTCCCTGTGCCTCTGTGCACAGATCCAGGTACTAGTTCGCAGCAGTAGCTGACGCAGTTGATAGCAGCATTTCACGGGATTTCGAGGTAGCTGTCCAGCGTCCACAGCTTCTCCATTTCCCTTCCTTATTTAGTTTAGCATTTGATTCAGAGACATATGTTATAGTTTTAGCAGAGTTAGATTTATTTATTCTTAGATGCTCGTGACTATTGACTCCAGTTCTTGGGAGGTTGTTTAGGTTAATATGGGAACGCTAATACTTAGTTATATTAATTATGATGTGGTTGCTTGCTTATTATTTAATTGTGAACTATTATAATTGAACAAAAGCGCAGTGAGGTGATGGTTGGCTAGCCTAGTTCCACGATAGGCGCCATCACGACCTGTTAGGATTTGGGGTCGTGACAGTAAATTTCCCTTTATTACAGATTTCTAACGTCGCCAACCCTGTTATGTTGATTCCAAATGGTGCTTTTAGTTGTGCGGCCTTACTACCTATTTTATCTAGTAACTCTCATTGTGAATCTAATTTTTTATACTTTATGGAGTCAAAAGAGGAAGTCTCATGGCATCAAGGATTGGGACATGTTCCTTTTGTTAGGATAAAAAGATACTGCTCGTACTCCTTGTAAGACTTTCTCCCAAAACAATCATCTACATGTTCTGCTTGTCCCTGTGACTAGATGACACAAGTTATTTTTCTCCCGTAAGTGCATTAGAACTTCTCACCCTTTCAAACTTATTCATATGGACACTTTGGGGCCTTATTCTACACTAACTCGTAATGGTTTTAAGTACTTTCTCGCCATTGCTGACGATTTTCTAGGGCTACATATACTCGTCTCGTGGGTTCCAAAAGTAATGATTTTCCTATATTCGAGCTGATATTTCCATGGTTCAAACTCAATTTTAGGTCAAGTGTGTCCTTGTTTCAAGGTCTTAAATGGGTCGGATTGGATGGGTTACGTGGCCTTTTCTCACTTGGATTCTAGAATTATTGGCAATGTCATTGTCATGTGCAGGGAGTTTTGCTACCCCTGGAATTCCACCTCCTTAGGGAGGGTAGGAGTTTTAATTGTCTTTTTCCTCGGAGCGTTACGTCAACTATTCGAATCCCTCTAGCCAATGCATGATTTCACCTCTATGGTAGGACGTCCTAGCTATGTGGTTTCACCCTTAAGAGAGTTGAGATGAGACGCTTCCAGATTTATGCACAACCATAAGTACATTGATTCGAAAGACCAGTTGTCGTACCTCTAATCATCCTTTGCGGAGTGGAATCAAATTCCACGTATTTCTTTTGTGGCCTCAATCACACCCATGTTGTAAGAGTCTTATTACTTGAGCTGAACTACTTACCGTACACTCAGGGACACAACTGGTGTATCATACTTGACCACTTCTTTCAAATCTCAAGATCACGTACATGGTATCCACCTCATCTAAGAATACTAGTTACCACTATGCTTCATTTATCTCATAATTGATGTCGTCACCAGGATTAAACCTTGTCAGCATCGTTAGTAGAAATCCTCGTGTCTCTTAGCATATAACCTCATAAATGTACTCTACTCAGCACATTAATGGATTTCTGAATAATTCTAGCCCAATCTTGAAATCCAGCGTTCCTCGTTGTATTAGATCTATTTGGTATTGAAGGTTTAAACGTGTCAAAAAGGAAGCATCACCGTATGAGCACATATATCTGATAGATAATTTTATGGTCAATTCATGATAGCACATCTTAGAGTAATCGTTGAAGGTCACCACATGTTTAGTTTGGGTGTTCGCGTAGAAATTTAGAATTTAGGAGGGTGAACAGGTTATTCACGAAATGTTTCCTGGAGATGTCATGTCAATTGATAATGAAGGGTACATAAGCACATTTCCTATTAGGCTGCACTAGGAGTATGATGTTCCCCGTAGTGTTCCTCATGTATTTTTGCGTTTTCCCATGTCTATGTCTAAGAAGGTAGTTGAAGATCCTTTGTGCATCATCCCGGTGGAGATTATTAAAGGCAAGGTTAATGGATAGTTAGCATATGCGAGATATCTAGTTGTCATCCTTGTTAGATAAGTTTAGGGAATTGAGATTGTCTCCGTGCATGTGTTATGGAAAAGCCTGTAAGTCGAGGAGGCCACCTTCAAGGCCGAAAGTGTCGTGGAAAGAAAATATTTTCTCTTGATTGTGTAACATTAGTTTCGAGTTGAAAGGTACCTTATAGGTGTTGCGATATAAAAATGTGCAGTCCATGTTCCGGTATCGTGATGATAATGTAGTGCTTGTAATGGTGATATTAGTGTTATGGAAATATACGTTGTGGCGCTTTGTCGAGTTATGGATGAGTTGTTAGGATGGTTTTGGTGGTTCTCTGACAGGTGGATAGGTCTAATTACAAAGGAAACTCTGGCGAAGTTTTTAGGAAAAATAGGAGTTAGTGAAAATTTGGGGGTTGGCATATAGTGTTTTCAAACCCAAGTAATACCCCGATCCTCATTCGAGGACGAATGATTTTATGTGGGGAGGATGTAAATACCCATAGAATTCATAACTAGAAACGTTTCCCGGATAGATCCCCATGTTGATATAACTATAGAAATTCTTAAATCGGACCTTTTTGGAGTGAAAAGTACCCCAGGACTTAGAGGATAGAATTTTTCCAGTTGTGTGAATCTGCGGTCCACTATGCGATCCCATATCAAGTATGCGGACCGCACAGTGGTCGCATAGTTGGACAAATTGCTGTCCATTTTGAGGATAGCTATGTGGCCCAAAATGCGATCACATATCATGTATGTGAGCCGCATAGTTGTCGCGTAATTGCACCTGAGTTTTTGCGGAGGGAATTATGCGGCGCACTATGCGATCGCATAGCAGGTATGCGGACCGCATAGTTGCCGCATACCCGGGCATATTCCTTTTCTTTTTGGCCCAGCTGAAGGACAATAATGAGGCAGGTTTACGGACTTCATAATCGGAATGCGATCACATTCCGGATCGCAAACCTGCATCGGGGAGCTTATTTTCTAATTTTTAAAACCCGACACCCAGCCTAATATAACACCCATCCCTCATAATTTTAGCTATTTTCTGATAAAATAGATAGAGGAGAGAGTGGGTTCTAGTGAGAGAGAGTCCCAACTTCATCAATTTGATCCACCATCACTACTCAGGCCTGGAATTGATCGAGTAGGGCACCATTTTCTTCACTACAATAGGTAAGCTTCTACGCCATCAACCTTAGTTTCCAGATTTTTGTTAAAATGAAACATGGTTAGGTGACTTCATGAAGATGGGGGTAGGAATGTTGCATGCATGTAACCAACTAGTCATAACCTAGTAAAGGGAAATGGCTTAGAGTAATCTTTCACTAAAAAGAGGCCATTTAATCTAAAGGAACACCTAGTGTTTGATAAAATGCTCAAGTGAGTTCAAGACATGATCATTATTCCTAATTCTAAGTTCAAATGTTCCACCTTGTGAACTAGATTGAAGGTGCTAGAAGGTCCGGTGAATTGTGGTAGAGATATAAGGAAAACTCCCAAATCAAGGTATGTATGGCTAACTTTAATCTTTGTAGAATCGTCACGCTAGTGTCCGAGTATTTGGTATGAGTTCCTTGCTTGACCATATTTGAATTGATTGTTCTAATGTGTTGAGGCGTAAGATTCTGTTCTCTGATTGTCTTAGTTGGTTACCATGTCACCATGTTACTCGAAATTATGAAATATGATTCTTTATGCTTATCCTATCATGTGCAAAATTCATCATATGTTGGAACTAATCGATATGAAGGATATTGCTACTAAATGAATGAAAATGGTAACAAACTCAATTGTTAAATGTATCCAAGTGCCAAGGGCTATGTAGTAAATGATGGGAAAGGAATGTAAATTGATTTAATTAAGTTAAATGGTTATGGCGTACCTTAGATGTCTCACTGTTTTTGTAAAGGTTATTGTGCCCCTTGATTTCACATGGTTCTCCGATTGCTATGAACTTATACTCTTGGTGGTAGAAATTCTTGTGATAGAGTTGTTGCTTATTTGAACTATGTACGGTAGGATTGGGTTGCGCGCCGCAACAGGAGGAGTAAGGATGGTATGTAGAGAAAAAATAAGGGTGCAATGTGATTGTACGGTGGTATCGGGTTGCACGCCGCAACAGGAGGAATAAGGGTGGTTTGTTGAGAAGGAATACGGGTGAAATATGATTGAACGGTGGGATCGGGTTGCGCGTCGCAGCAGGAGAAAATTGGAATAAGAAACTGTGAGACTCTCCTTGTGTTCTCTGTATTTTTGTGCAACATTGTTTGATTTTCATGACTGTCTTCTACTTGTTTACTGTTTGATTCTACTTAGAATGAAGTTTGTTCATACATACTAGTACTATTTAATGGTACTAATGTCCCTTTTTGCCGAGGGCGTTACATCTTTTAAATGGATGTAGGTGGTTCTGTAGTAGGTAGCGTCGATCGACGATAGTGGTGCTTTCTCCTCCTCCCTTCAGCAGTTTTGGTGAGCCCCATTTCCTCCCGGGGCCGTGTGTATTTACATGTTGATCTCTTTTGTACATGTTGTCCCTTTTTGAGGTATAGCCGGGGCCTTGTCGCCGGCAGGTCTATGTTCATTCTCCGTACTCTTAGAGGCTCCGTAGACACTTATGTGGGTTGTGAATATATTTTGGGTAGTTGTTGGAATTACTCGTAACCGTGATTCTGTATCGCGAATATTATAATTAGTATGTATGTTTTGAAAGATCTAATGTTGGTAATGGTGAAAGAGGAAAATGGACTTAATGTTATGAATATATGCTTTTGATTTATCTCTTGCTACCTCATGTAAATAATATATGCTATAAACACGGGGAGAAACAGGTCGGATAGGAAAGGCTAACCGGACTTGCTTGATCGGGTCACTCGGTTACGCGTCGGTCCCGTCCCTCGGTTTTGGGGCGTGACATCATTGCAGAATTCAATTCAAGTTAGAAGTAGCAGAAGCTCGCGGAAAGAATGCGAGTCGACAATCCGTGATGACCAACAGAAGTAGTCTCAATCCATAAATATAAAAAAAAAGGAAGAGAAAATAAGAATTCAAAATGCAGAAGCAAAGGCAAGATGTAGATTGCTCAAGACATGACTGAGTCACGAGTTTTGCATGTCCCATCATGATCTGAAGAGCTGAAGAAGAATGAACTAGCACCTGCAGCTAGCAAGCGTCAAAGTTCAAATCTAAAGTCGGCATGAAGCACCATTCAAGACTCAAGATCAAGCTTCAGAAGAATTATAGATAGGAACCTTGTAACTCATAGTTGATAGCCTTAATTAGTCTTTTTCATTTTTCATTTTGATGTAATAACAGGGCCGCGGACCAGAACCTCGACGGAACGGCACCCCAATCGGCTCTCCACCTCGGTATACTCCATCACCGTTCCTACTTCTGAACTACACGTGGCCTGATTCCTTTATAGCCAAGGATATGTAGGCAGCTCAGATACCAGGGATCGGTCACATTCTTCTTTCGTTAAGTTTTTGGTCTCTCGCAATAAGGGTCGGGTCAAAAAACCTGTCTAGTCGTTCTTTGTCTAAAAACTCTTTGTGTTTCCAGTCAAAGAGGGGAAGCTGTATACATGTAATTTTTGACCCTCCCAGAGATTTTACACATTTTAGCGTTTAATATTTAGTTAGGCCTAATATCATTATTTTAACTAGTTTTAACTCTTTTACTTTATTTTATCACAAAAAATGTAAAATTACAAAAATAGTTCCATATTTCTCTATTTAATTCACGTATTAAGTATTTTTAAAAGGATATATTACTTTGAAACTATTTTATTTAGTATAATCTTTGAAAATACCAAAAACAGTTTCAACTTTAATTTTTAGTTTCATTTTAAATATAATAATTTATTAAAATCAATTAAGAGATATTTTGTTATAATTATTTTAGAAGTAAATTATATTTTTAGTTCTTACTTAGCCCAATTTTGTAGAATTTATTTTAGCCCAAATTGAACTTTTGCGAGAGGCCCAAGTTAGAACCTTAAGACCTAACCCTAGGCTTCATCTTCTTCAACCTTAGAACAACACTAGAAGATCCTAGAACACAAACGAGAGAAACCCTAGGACACCTTCTTCTTCACCCCATTCGCAACTGCCGTCGCGAGCCCCACTCGCAACTGCCGCCGCCGCGAGCCCCACTCACAACTGCCGCCGCCGCCGGTGGACTGCCACCAAATCACCCGTCAGTCGTTACCTCCTTCTCTCAAAACTTGAAAAAAACCAGTCGCACCGTTAAAAAAAATGCCTGGCATCTTCTTCACAAAGTGATAGTAGCCTTCACGTTTTCTTCTTCAGCAACAAAATACGGTAGCCATCTCCCTTTTCAAAAATAATCAACCAAGAAACCCAGCAAAATCACTCAAAGGTTGTCGGCTCTGCTACATCACTGCCTTGTCGGTGTTTCGCCGGAGTTTCACCATCTCCGGCCAACTCAGTCGATTAGAAGTTGTTCGAGTTTGTTGATTCCGGCTCGAGCTTCCCGATCCATAGCTTGTCCAAGGTTCATCGTTCGTGGAGTGTCCCTTCCTCTGTAATCGTTTGAATTTTTAAGCAATAAAGGTCTGGAATGGCAATCGAAAAGTAAAGGCTAGATGTTTCTTCTTGTAAATTTCACGTTTTCCACTATTGACAAGCTGTAGCAAAAACCAGCTACTTCAGGTTTGGTTAATATTTTAAACTACCAAAACTTTGTTTTTTTTTTTGTGAGAAATATAACTTATATATATGTTTAAGACATGCGTACAGGAATTGTATTACTTGAGCTAGTGCTATCTATACTATGTAATACATTATAATTACACGAGGTATCGTCCCTAAGATGTTCACACATACGATCCTCTAGATTGTTGGAGACAACCATTGTGCCGTTTGAGTTCCCAAAACCATTTGTAGCTGACTCCGTAGATACACAAGTATTAACAAAATGTAGGTTGCTGGCTTGAGTTGTTTGAATTTGCACTACTGAGATGGAGTCCAAACGTTGTGATGACACACCGCTCTGGTTTGCTACTACTTGGGATGATACAGAAGATGGAGGTTTAACAAAAAGTTGAAACATGCCAGCAACGGGCATACTGCTTCCTCACTTTGCAAGATGGTCTACCACGCCATTATGTTCCCTGTTCGCATGCATGACTACTGAATCATGGAGCTGGTTGAGGAGGTACCTGCAGTCAAAAATTAAGTTAGAAAACTTTGAGTTGTTACTACCTAGAAGGTAAATTACCTCTGTTGCATCTATTTCCACTTCCAGTGGTAACAAGTGGAGTTGGTTTGCAATACTTAAGCCTTTAATAAGGGCTCGCAATTCAGATGTTATACTGTCTATATGTGGAATAGATCCAGCGAATCCGACTATCCAATTGCCCATATGGTCCCTAATTACCCCTCCAATTCCATTTACGTTCGTTGTTGAAGGAGTTGCCCCATCCGTATTGAGTTTATAATAATTTATTCTTGGAGGGATCCATCGTAGATGTATTGGTACTCTTGGATCTTTCAAGTGTTTGGAGCCATCCATATATGTATATTCTATAGTGTTGTTTAGAACAGTATGAGGGCTGGGATTTTGAGATTTATGCTCATACAGGTAATACGAACCAACTTTATAGAGATGCCAAAGGCTAATAGCAATTACAGTTTGTGTATTTATGTTATGAGGAAAGTGAACTCATTTACAAGTTATTAGCTTATGTAACTAAACGATTGGTGCTCTGTTTGGTGGAACGTTTGAGGTAAAGTGATGTAAGTCTATAATATCCCAGTAGTGCTTAGCCGAAGAACAGTGGAGTAGAAGATGGCTAATGATTTCTTCACTGTTGGTGCAATTGGGACAATTAGGGTTTGTAGAAATGCCTATGTGATTTAGGAATTGTAAAGTGGGTAACTTATTGTGGATAACCAACCATAAGAAAAATCTAATCTTTTGTTGCACTGGAAGCTTCCATACCCAACTGAACTCATTTCAATTGTGTTCATAAAAAGTGTCATTATTATCCAGTGCTTTGTACATTGTTGCACAGTAAAGTGACCGTTATTGGTTAAGCCCCGTAAAATTTGATCAAGATGTTGTCCATAAACTGAGATGTATTTTTTATTGATAAGAGATTCTAATTCAGTAGGTAATTCAAAATAAAATTTCTCCCAATCCCAAACTTTATTGATGAGAAAGGTAGAGACAGTGTGAGTAGCAGCGAATTTAGGTAGTGGACCTATAAGTATATATCTCAGAGTTGTTCCGGTGTTTATCTAGGGATCAGTCCAGAGGTTAATATGATTTCATGTACCTATTCTCCAATATAAACCGCGTTGACAGTTATTCCAACCTTTAACAATATTGCGCCATATTGCTGTGGAATTATCACCTAGTTTAAGCCGGAGGTGTTTATTAATAAGAGTCCTTGCCCATAGTGGGTTAGGATTGTGGAAGGTTCTCCATGCCAGATTGGTAATTAATGCATCATTTTTGGTTCTGAGTCGTTGTATTCCTAAACCCCCTTCAGTTGTAGGAGTAGTAATTTGTGACCATTTGATGAGATGTAATTTCCTTTTTATATTAGTCGTTCCCCACATAAAGTTTCTTTAATAGCGATTTAATTTTTTAAAAATATAGGCTGGAATGTGGATATACTACATGATGTGATTTGGAAGGGAGTTAAGAGTTGATTTTATGAGGGCGGTTCTACCTGCTGGCGTTAAGATTTTAGTTTTCCATATTTCTATTTCAAGTTTTAATCTTATTTTTTGTTTGGTTTTTTTTTCTATCTTTGTTTCAAGCATTAATTTTTCTGTTTTTAGTTCTCTGTTGGATTAAATCTTATGGAACATTGACCTAGAATTTTGTAGATTTCTTGGATAGACTATATGAATAATTTATTAGTAGTGAATTCAGTTGTAATGTGTTTGATTATACTGATATTTAATAATAAAAGCCACACTTCTTTTACTAGATTTATTCATATCGCTATAACTTTGCAACAACCTCAAATCTAATAGAAGAATAAATAATTTATAAACAAATTTTGTAGTTTACTTTAGGCACAATTAATAATAAATTATCGTGGCTATGGGTACGGTTCCCGTGGCATAGTCATGGTACATAACCCCAAAATTCGAGTGTACGTTGGAGTGACTCGACCATCAAACCGCTAAATTAATAAATTATCGTGATTATGTGTACGATTCCTGTGGCGTAGTCACAGATACGTAACTCCAAAATTCGAGTGCACGATGGCGTGACTCGACCCACCCAAGTTCATTTAAAAGCGGCTAAAAGTTAAAGATGCACAAGTAGGTGTAAAATATGTATTAAATCAGATAATTAGGACCATTATTAATAGTTGAGTGACCGTGCTAAAACCACGGAACTCGTGAGTGCCTCACACCTTCTCCCGGATTAACAGAATTCCTTACCCGGATTTCTGTATTTCGCGGACTTTAAACAGAGTCATTTTTCCTCGATTTGGGATTATAAAATAAATCGGTGACTTGGGACACCATAAATATTCCAAGTGGCGACTCTGAAAATCAATAAATCCCAAAATCGATTATGTCACTTAAATTGGAAAAATTCTCTTATCCCTATCCTTTCGGAAAAAAGGAGGTGTGACAAGGATAACTCTTCGATCTCCACTGACGAATCTGTTCGTCTAATATGGCTACCGGTTCCTCCTCATAGGTCAAATTCTTGTCCAAATGGACACTGCTTAAGTCTAACACATGGGATGGATCGCCGTGATACTTCCGAGCATAGATACATGAAACACTGGATGCACAGTTGATAAATTCGGTGGCAACACAAGTCTGTAAGCCACATCTCCCACTCTGTCAAGAATCTCAAACGGACCAATGAATCTAGGGCTTAGCTTGCTGTTGATACCCAATTTTTCCTCAAATTATTTTAAATTTTCATATATACCTTCCAAAATCAATTTTATAATAATTAGTATTTTTTCATAATTTTCCATATTTTTATTAATTTATTTTCTAATTTATTCAGTACTTTACATTCAATAATTATTCATAAATTATATTATAAATAATTTCAAAATATTTCCTAGCTCAATATATCATATTTTTAATTCTATTAGGATTTAATTATTTCAGAAATTAGCCAATTTGCATTATGTTGCTATAATTACAATAATTTTGTAATTATAACCTAATTGTACATTTTATACCATCTTAATTCAATAATTAGTCATTTTATATTTTAAATATTAGTTAATTACCTTAATTTCACCTATTTAGCATTAATTTCATTTTATATAATTATTAGCTCTTTTTATTAATTATTTATCTATTTAATTGAGTATTTAACAAGTAGGCAATTTCTATTTAAAATTTAGCCTAATTTAATTTGACCCCAACCCAATTGAAACCAGCCCAATTACATAACCCAATACCCAAGCCCAATCTCTAAAATTCACCCGACCCAATGTTTGATTAAATCCTGATCGTTGATCAATTTTGATCAACGGCCCAAAAACACCCCTTCCTTAATTAACCCCTAACGACTACCCCCTTCCCCTCATTCACTCCCCTCTCATTCATCTCTCTACTCTCTCTCTATCTCCGGTTCTCTCTAGAACCTTTTCATCTCCTCCTCTCCGTTGGACACTGTCCACCCTCTCCGGCCACTTCCCTCGCCGGAAACCATGGCCTCTCATCATCTCCTGGCCCCTGCTTCACCCCATGCCGGTTTGATGCTACCCTAAGGTTCTCAGGTGAACCTGGAGCGGTTCAACTCCTCCCATGGTCCCTCATGCCATTTTTCGGCCACCTCCGACCGTTTGAGTAAGATCTATGACTTTTTCGGCTAAAGCCGGTGACATTTTTAAGGTTTTCTTGTTTTCTCTGGGTTCTCTGAAACCCTAACTCCTAAGATTTTTTGATTTTCTTTCAAATCTATGATAGATTTGTGTAAACTTTAAGCTATTTTGTTGTTTTCTCAAAGGTTCTCCAATTGTTTTTAAAACGACTCTTCGTTTTCAACTAGGTTTCGTGACCCCGTTTTGAATGACTTTTCCTATGGGTTTTCAGCATTTTTCCTAGGGTCTCTACTATGTTTTAGTGATTTACTTAAGCTTCTCCCCTTTACTGACTCATTGTGATGAAAACGCTAACTTTAGACCTAAACACTAAAGTTCCTGATTTGACTATGTGTTTGCATATGTGTAAGGGTGGCTAACGGGCCAAGTGGCCGGGCTAAACGGGTCGCGGGCTATGCGGTCCCGGGCTAAACGGGCTATATGGGTGGAACCGACCCCCCACGGGCCCAAGCCCACATGGGCCCGGGCTAAGCGGGGCGGGCCCGCGGGCCAAACAGGCCTAAACGGGTCCGGCCTATTTTTTTAATTTTTATTTTATGTAAGGCAATTTCTTGTAAATCTTTGGGATATAAAATATTGTAATTCATATTTAAACACAAAATAAGTTTCTTCAAATTAATAATAATAGTACTTCAAACTTGCACTAATATTGCATAATAAATTAATAGTACTTCAAATTAAATTAAGAAACTATAACATTACGAATGTCTTGAGAACGCCTAAGACAACTCTTTATTATATGCCTCCTTAAAGAGCCCCTGCCGGTCAACTTTGGACGCCAAGTGTAGACACGACCACAGTGCTTGCACTTTACTATGTAAAAAAAAACTTCATTTTCTTCTTTCATGGGCAATTTATTGTAAATTGTATTATATAATTATGCCTTATGTCTTGTAATTCAAGTTTAAGCACAAAAAAAATAGTAAAGAGATATTCAAACTTGCACTTATTGTAAATTATATTATATAAGTGTGATTCTAGAGTTATAAAAATTTTGTTATGTATTTATATTATATTATCTAAGGCAATTTATTGTAAATTGTATTATATAATTATGACTCATGTCTTGTAATTCAAGTTTAAACACACAAAAAATAGTAAAGAGATATTCAAACTTGCACTTATTGTAAATTATATTATATAAGTGTGATTCTAGAGTTACAAAATTTTTGTTATGTAATTATATTATATTATATAAGACAATTTATTGTAAATTATATTATATAATTATGACTTATGTCTTGTAATTCAAGTTTAAACACAAATATTCAAGGAAATGTCTTATAATTTTTATTAATACGACATTTAAAAAATTGACAATATCTTTCTTAGTCTTCCTCCCCCCAATGGAATGAGCACAACTAAGGTACTAATACCACCATTAAAAGGGAAAAAAACTAATCAAGATGTGCCAAAATACAAGTTACATATTAATCTACATATTATCTCTAACAAATTTCATAAATCCTTCAATGTTGGGAGGAATTTCTGTTGGTGGTGGCGGAAAAGAAGCTTGTTCATCACCGCTTCCGGGCGAAGCAGGATCCTCCACAAGTTCCGCTAGCATTTCTTCATAAGCTTCGTCTATTTTAAAAATCTGGCCGTTGGCCATTTATTTACCGTTGGGCCCGGCCCGGGCTCACGGGCCTAAAGTCCCCCAAGCCCGGGCCCCCCACGGGCCGACCCGTTTAGCCCGTTTAGCCCGCGGGCCCGGCCCCCCTGCCACCCTTACATATGTGTTTGCGTTTCAAGAGTTCTGTGACTCGCTGATATTTTTTACCCTATGTTATTCGTCTTTGATTTTTCTTTCTTTCCTGTTTATCTCACTGTTCACTCTATAACTCATATGAACCCTTAATGTCATGTGTTTTCACTACTAGGGTTTCTGACTTCTTGCCTAGCATCTGTGTTAATTCGTGTTAATTCCCTTTAATTGATGTTATGCCTGTTCGAATCCCTGATTCTCTGCAATTTGTTACTTAATTATTTCTTGACTTTTTCCTTTGCTTATAATGTGCTCATTCCGTTCATACATTGGAATCTATAGTAACTAGTGTTACTTGAATCCTTGATTCACTGTGATCCGAAAGCCTTACTGATTTCCTATGGGATATTATTATTGATTTCCGACCTTTAGTTTATTTGTTGTTAATTGATTATTATTTCCTTAGTCGATATCTTCTGAATCTAGTCTCAATTGTCTACTTGAATTGGGTTGAAATTATTTCCTTATATGTTATATGCATAAGAACTTTCCTTAATTGTTATTTACCTACTAGCCGTTTGAGTTTAACCCCTTCAATCAAGGGATACCCAATTGCCTGCTATACTTATACTGTTTTATATTCCTCTAAGCTATATATGGTCTTTTCCTTATTTGTTACTCACCGTGTGAATCATTCTTCTTGACTTTCAAACACACACAGAGACACGAACAACTGATCTGTTCAACTCTCTCTCACACAACTAAAATTTTCCACTCTCTTTATTCTCTCTTCTGTGCTACTTGCTACTATTCTAAGTTAGCCGGCTGCAAGCCAAGGCTAACTACTGTGCCTCTTCTATTTCTGCTTTGTGTTTCTGCTTTCTTCACTTCACTGGTATGTCCTAATTCGAATTTCAGTTCTCAAACCAATATGTTTCTATTATTGTTGCAATTTATTGTGTGTCTAATCTGCTTCTATTTACTATTCTGTTGTTCAACATGTAACTAAGATCCTGAATTCCCTCTACCTGTTAAGTTATGCTTTACTTTGTATGTTTTTGTATACTTAGCATCTGTTTCTTATGTGAACTCCCATGTCTATGGTTGATACATTAGTTTAGTCATGGTCTTAGTTGTTTGGTGTTGATATGTTAACCTAATCCTACTGTACCCTGATCCTCTAAACCCTTATGAGTTTCTGATTGCATGTCTATATGTGTTTCTACCTACTATATGCTTACCCTTTACCTGCCCTGTATTTGTCCCTCAATTCCCAGACCACTGATTGTGATTGTTGGACTATTCTTGGTCTTGTTGTATGATGCTGAACTTGTTTTTGAGAATGATGTTCTTCCCAACTGTTTTCATCAGCTAAATCTTTGTTATGAAACTATTTTCACTAAGTCTCTCCTCTTTTCAAAACTGTTCTCTTACTTAAACTCCTCAAACTATGTCGAGCACTCTCACTATACTCTTAGACCCCTTAGGTTCTGTCTCTTTTGTGTGAGCATTGCTTTGGGGACCCTTGAGTTCCCTCTGAACTTTGACACACAAGAGTTGGCCTTCCACACTGCACTTACTCTATCTTGGCTATGAAATCTAGGTGTGAGCACTGCCCGGGATCCCATGAGGTCCTTAGGAAACTCTGACACACCCGGATTGTGAAAAGGCTGTGAAACATACTTGGTATTGAGGACATGGAGAATCTAGGCCTATTCTGTAGGCTCCCTATAGTTAACTTCTTATTTTTCTATTTCAATTATGTAATTTATATTCAATGGTCTATAATAACTATTTGTAAACAACTCTAGGGACGGATAGTGAAAAATGGGGGGTAGTATGCATGCCATAATTGCTAAAAGGGGTAGAAATCATGATTTAGGCTTTACTTTCTACCTGCGCGATAGAAATCCTGTGTAGGGCTCATGTACACATGCATCAGAAATTCTGCCATCTTAGGACCATGTCTACTGTTTTATTTTCAGCATATGCATCATCCCATTATTCAGAAAATTCTGTGTTAGAAACATGCTAATAACTAGCACGCTATCATCGCTTAGAAAAATCTTGTCCTAGGATAAACGTTAATACAAACCTGCTATTCATGTAAACCAGGTCTGATAATGTGGTAATACACTTAGAAATCCTGCCTAGGATAACAATACGCTACTAAACAAGTCATTCTCATACTTGTTACATCTCCTGAAAGCATGTTCAAATAATGTAACTTCATGCACTTAGAAAATCCTGCCTAGGAGCTTTGCATACAATCTTTCTGCATCTCTATATGTGCGTATTAGATATCATGCTTTAGGACCTTATTCTATGCCTAAACTAATTACTCATGCCTGAAAAGGCCTAAAACTGTTTTACCATGTTCTAACAAACCAGTAATCGGTCTCTGAATATTGACAACACCTAGAACTGTATGTTATTAGGTATAGCAACGTGAGATTGTTATCAGCTCTGAATAATTGTTACACACCTAGGCAAGCTTTAGGTAATCCACCATAAAAAGATAAAACCAGAACTATGTTTTGTGACTAAGTGTTTAATTGTTAGCATGTTAAAATCAATAGGCAAGCCTGATTAGGACTTCCTCTCTGAGTTATGTAATAAATATGAATCCGCTATTATCACTTAGACATCATGTTTAGGATCTGAATCTGGACCTTAGTTGTGTATGAGACATGCTGCTTATGTGCATTGTTTGTGGAGGTCTTTGAGCCTTTTTCTTGTTTATGTGTTACCCGTTATCTGCAGTCCTACTTGTTCATTATATGTCGCCCTAGCAACTTTACCTTTAAAACCTGAGATTCTGCCTAGAAACCCCCCTTTATAGGATAGGAGTCCTAAATTCCTCCGAGACTGATAGGAAGGTACGGGTAACAACATGCAATAGAGGTCGTGACCAACACGCGCTTAGTTACCTTCACAGGGTGGGAAAGGGTAGATATGGACATGATGACCGGTGCGCTAATACCACGTGTAGCCCCTCTTTGAGGAGTGTCATATGGGGTATTGCATTGACGTGATCCATATTATAAACAAACTTAGGACATCCCTTTACTTTTCATAAATATGCTTAGATTGTAATTCTTTTCAAAAGCTAGTTCTTCATTAACTGTTTTTTCAAACATCTGTACTTAGACTTAAATCCCCTATCACTTGAGCCTTACTTGTTTATTTGCTAAATTGTACAAATTCACAAAAACCTGTTTGGTCGGGAACCACACTTGTAGATCCTGAGGGGTGCCTAACACCTTCCCCTTAGGATAATTTCAAGCCCTTACCCTATCTCTCGTTATCAACGTAGTTATAAATGAACCCCTTAGGTGCCCTAACGCACCTTAAAATCGTTAGGTGGCGACTCTTCAAAAACGCAAAACCCTTTTCCCAAAAGGAACGAGTTGTCTCAACCAATGTCATAAAACCCGGACTCCGCGAGGAAAAAGGGGGCGCGACCCTTGCCCTTCTTCCCAAATCTCATCACTCCCTTCATGGGCGACACTCAAAGCAATACCCGCGGTCGGCTTAACTCTTCTGCCTGGACTGAGTTGTACGAAATCTATCATGAATGATCTTAACCTTGTCTAAGTCATCCTGCACTAACTCCGTACCCAACAACCGAGCCTCTCCCGGCTGAAACCACCCAACCGGCGACCGACACCGCGTACCATATAACGCCTCATAGGGAGCCATCTGAATGATCGACTGATAGCTATTGTTGTAGGCAAACTTAACTAAAGGCAAGAATTGGTCCCAAGAACCTCCAAAGTCAATGACACATGCTTGAAGCATATCCTCTAAGATCTGAATGGTATGCTCGGACTGTCCGTCCGTCTGAGGATGAAACGTTGTGCTCAACTCAACCCGGGTTCCCAACTCACGCTGAAATACTCTCCAGAAATGTGATGTTAACCACGTACCTCGATCAGAAATAATGGACATGGGCACACCATGAAGGCGAACAATCTCCATGATGTAGATCTCCGCTAATATCTTCGAAGAGTAGGAAACTTCCACAGGCCTATCCACAATGACCCATACCGCATCGAACTTCCTCTGAGTCTGTGGGAGTCCAACTACGAAATCCATGGTGACACGCTTCCACTTCCACTCAGGAATCGTAATCTGCTGCATCAATCCACCGGGTCTCTGATGCTCGTACTTAACCTACTGGCAGTTCAAGCACCGAGCTACATATTCCATGATATCTTTCTTCATCCTCCTCCACCAATAACGTTGCCGCAAATCCTGATACATCTTTGTGGCGCCCGGATGAATGGAATACCAGGAACTATGGGTCTCATGCAATATCAACTCACGAAGTCCGTCAATATTAGGCACACAAATACGGCCCTGTATCTGCAAGACTCCATCATCACCAACTGAAACCTTATTGGCACCACTGTGCCGCACCGTATCCCTAAGGACACACAAATGAGGATCATCATACTGCCAATCTCAAATACGATCAAATAATGAAGAATAAGCCACAATATAAGCTAGAACATTGTCGGTCTCATAAACATCCAATCTCATGAAGAGATTGGCCAAGGCCTGAACATCCAAAGCGAGCGGTCGCTCCCCGACCAAAATATAAGCAAGACTACCCATATTGGCGGACTTCCTACTCAAAGCATCGACCACTACATTGGCCTTCCCTGGATGATATAAGATGGTGATGTCATAGTCTTTCAGTAGCTCCAACCATCTCCTCTGCCTCAAATTCAACTCTTTCTGCGTGAACAAATATTGCAAACTCTTGTGATCCTTGAACACCTCACAAGGCACGCCATATAAATAATGCCTCCAAATCTTCAGCGCGTGAAAAATAGCTTCTAACTCCAAATCATGAACTGGGTAATTCTTCTCATGGACCTTCAATTGACGTAAAGCATATGCTATAACCTTGTCATCCTGCATCAACACTGCACCAAGTCCAATCCGAGAAGCATCACAATATACAGTATATGGACCTGAACCTGAGGGCAAAACCAACACCGGTGTCGTGGTCAAGGCTGTCTTGAGCTTCTGAAAGCTCGCCTCACACTCATTTGACCACCTGAACTGGGCACCCTTCTGAGTCAACCTGGTCATCGGGGCTGAAATAGATGAAAAACCCTCCACAAACCGGCGATAGTAACCTGCTAAGCCCAAGAAACTCTGAATCTCTGTAGCTGATGTGGGTCTAGGAAAATCCTTGACTGCTGAAATCTTCTTGGGATCTACTTGAATACCCTCTAATGATACAACATGACCCAAGAATGCAACTGAGCTCAACCAGAACTCACACTTGGAGAACTTAGCATACAACTGACTATCCTTCAGAGTCTGGAGGACGACTCGAAGGTGTTGCTCGTGCACCTCCCGAGTGCGGGAATAAATCAGAATATCATCAATAAAGACAATCACGAACAAATCCAAATAAGGCCTGAACACTCGGTTCATCAAATCCATAAAAGCAGCTGGGGCATTTGTCAACCCGAATGACATCACTAAGAACTCATAATGCTTATACCGTGTGCGAAAGGCTATCTTAGGGACATCGGATGCCCTAATCCTCAACTGATGGTAGACAGATCGCAAATCAATCTTTCAAAATACCTTGGCACCATGAAGCTGATCAAACAAATCATCAATCATCGGCAACGGATACTTGTTCTTGATAGTAACCTTGTTCAATTTCCGGTAATCAATGCACATCCTCATCGACCCATCATTCTTCTTAACAAACAACACTGGGCGCCCCATGGAGAAACACTAGGCCTAATAAAGCCTTTACCTAGAAAATCCTGCAACTTTTCCTTCAACTTCTTTAGCTCTGGCGGGGCCGTACGATATGGCGGAATAGAAATGGGCTGAGTGCCCGGAACCAAATCAATGCAAAATTCAATATCCTTGTCGGGTGGCATACTCGGCAGGTCTGCAGGAAACACCTCTGGAAACTCACGGACAATGGGCACAGATTCCATAGAAGGAACCTCGGCACTAGAATCACGAACATAGGCCAAATAGGCCAAACACCCCTTCTCGACCATGCGCCGAGCGTTCATATATGAGATAACCTTGCTGGAAGAATGAACAGGAGTCCCCCTCCACTCCAATCGAGGTACTCCCGGCAAAGCTAAGGTCACGGTCTTGGCTTGACAGTCCAGAATAGCATGATAGGGAGACAACCAATCCATCCCCAAAATGACATTGAAATCAAGCATATCAAGGAGTAGAAGATCTACACTGGTCTCAAGACCACCAATAACCACTACACATAAACGGTAGACACGATCTACCATAATAGAATCACCCACCGGTGTAGACACATATACATGAGTACTCAGAGAATCACGAGAAATAATCAAACAAGGAGAAAAATATGATGACACGAAGGAGAATGTGGACACCGGATCAAACAAAACCAAAGCATCCCTGCTGCAAACTGAAACCATACCTGTGATGACTGCATCAGAGGCCTCTGCCTCAGGTCTGGCTGGAATATCATAACATCGGGGCTGGGCCCCACCAATCTGAACATCCCTGGGACGGTCTACTGCTGGCTGACCTCTACCTCTGGTAGCCTAACCTCCACCTCTGACTGCCTGACCTCCACATCTAGCACCTCGACCTCCACCCCTAGCTGGCTAAGGGGGTGGTGGAGCACCTGGTGCGGGAATCATAGCACGGGAACTCTGGTGCTGAGAACTACTCGAGGCTCGGGGGAAAAATATAGTAATGTGCCCCAGGCCACCACATGTATAAAAAGATCTCGGCTGCTGAGACTACTGGCCCTGAAACATTCCCCGTCGATCGGAGTAACCACTATGAAAACTCCGGAGCGGCGGTGCACTAATAGGAGCTGGTGGTGCACTGTGGGATACCTGAAGTGCTGACTGAAATGCCTAGGAGGATGGCCTCTGCCAAAAGAATCTCTGCCCCCAGATGAGGCACCACTGAACCGGCCAAAATAAGGAGGCCTCTTGTCAGACCCATGACAACTACCCTGTGATAGCACCATCTCAATCCGTCTAGCCACATTGGCCGCCTCCTGGAAGGAAATATCACTCCCT
Organism: Nicotiana undulata; assembly: GCA_005239495.1. Lineage (NCBI taxonomy): Eukaryota > Viridiplantae > Streptophyta > Magnoliopsida > Solanales > Solanaceae > Nicotiana > Nicotiana undulata. The sequence continues at coordinate 2,413 of MDKH01047613.1, read as the reverse complement.
GTTTCACTGGCCATCTGCAGTCTGATCGACTGAGCTAGCCCCTTAATAAACCTCCACACCCTCTCTCGGTCGGTGGGGAGTATCATGATAGCATGTCGGGCCAAAGTGATGAATCTGGTCTCATACTGTGTAACTGTCATAGAACCCTGCTGGAGACGCTCAAACTGCCTCCAGAAATCCTCTCTTTGGGTAACAGGAAGAAACTTCTCCAGGAACAAATCGGAGAATTGAGCCCAAGACAAAGGTGGTGATCCAGCTGGTCTGGTCAAGCAATAATCCCTTCACCAAGTCTTGGCGGGACATGAAAGGCGGAAAGTAGAAAAATCGACCCCATTGGTCTCCACGATCCCCATGTTCCGAAGAACTTCATAGAAACTGTCTAAGTAATCCTAAGGATCTTCTGAAGGTGCACCGCTGAAAGTAGTAGGAAAAAGCTTGGTGAACCGGTCCAATCTCCATAAAGCATCAGCTGACATAGCTGCCCCATCAACGACCTGAGCCATAATACCTGGTTGAACTACCCCAGTTGTCTGAGGTGTTGGAGTCTGGAACTAGGAAGCTAACAGCTCTGGTGTGTGGGTGGCGGGAGTATGGGATCCTCCCCCAGCCTGAGAGACGGCTGGTGCTGCAGGAAGTAGACATGCTGAGCAACACTCTCCATGAGGCCCACTAAACAGACCGGAGCATCCTAGAGTACCGGGGTGGCAATGAACCCCTCGGGAACCTGAGCAGGTCCCACCGGAACTGTCTGAGCAGGAACCTCAACGGCAAACTCTACCTGAGGCTCTGCCACTGGGGCTGCTGCTCTAGGCTGAGCTCTGCCCCTTCCTCGTCCCCTCGTAGGAGCTACAACTGGCGACTCGGGCTGCTGATCAGTAGATGAAGAAGCACGTGTCCTCGCCATCTGCGAGAGAATAGAATAGAATTTCATTTAGTATTTAGAATTCAAGTCGCACGACAGAGAAGAATAAATATAAAGATATTCCTAAACTCTGCAGCCTCTGGGGGATAAGTACATACGTCTCCGTACCTATCCCTCAGACTCTACCAAGTTTGTCCGTGAATTGTGATACCTAAACAACCTAGGGCTTTGATACCAACTTGTCACGACCCGAATTTCCCACCGTCGAGACCGTGATGGCGCTTAACGTTGAACCCTCTAGGCAAGACAACGTGAATGCTTAATTTACTTTATTCCTTTATTACTACTCAATGACAGGTGGAATATAATGCTAACATAAATAAAAGTACTAATGAAGCAAGATATATTAGCTCAATTTAATGCCTTCACGAAATTTTCACAATTACAAATCCCTGAATATTTGGAGTAACAAACTCACGGACTGTCTACGAATAATACATATAAAGGTCTGAATAAGATAAGTACATCTGTTTCTGAAATAGCTAGAAGATAATACAAAGAAGTAGAAGGGAACGCCAAGGCCTGCGGATGCCAACAGGACTACCTCGGTGTCTCCACGTGGACTGAAGGCAGCCTCCTCGCTCTAAGGTCCGTAGAGTCCTGTACTGGTATCTGCACAACAAAAATGTGCAGAGTGTAGCATCAGTACAACCGACCCCATATACTGAGTAAGTGTCGATCCTAACCCCGGCGAAGTAGTGACGAGGCTAGGACACGACAACCAAATCAACTTGTGCAGTTTAATAGTATACGGAGGGAAATAATGATAACGGGAAGTAAAGAACTAAGTACAAAGAGAAGGGGAACATGCTAGGGGAAAGAAATATCAAATAAAGGAAATAACGGAATAAGATAACAATTCAATATCACCTTCAACAGCAGGAAATAACATCACGGAGAAAACAATGCACGACATCACCCTTCGTGCTTTTACCCTCATCCTCACCAAATAATAAATACAAGTGCACGGCATCACCCTTCGTGCTTTTACTCTCATCCTCACAATAATCAATAGAAACAGCACGACATCACCCTTCGTGCTTTTACACTCTCATCCTCACAATAATCAATACACGGCATCACCCTTCGTGCTCTCATCCTCACAATAATCAATACACGGCATCACCCTTCGTTCTTTACACTCTTCCTCACAATAATCAATACACGGCATCACCATTCGTGCTTTACACTCTTCCTCACAATAATCAATACACGGCATCACCCTTCGTGCTTTACACTCTTCCTCACCCAAACAATATCAATAACAGAAGTACGGCAAGGGAAAAATCAACAATATGAACCACAATAATAAATTATAACATCCCGACAAGGGAACAACAGTAGAATTATCACCATCCCGGCAAGGGACACAACTATAACCAATCTCTCTCAAGTACATATCTTCACATATAATTTCTCAACCGAAACCAATATTCATTACCAAGAATTTCCACCAAAATGAATAACCACAAAGTGAAACTCAAGCTATAA
>MDKH01235690.1:0-38674 GCA_005239495.1 Nicotiana undulata | reverse complement strand
CATCATAGTCCCTGAGGGTGATGGGTAAGAGTAATTTGATTTTTTTACGTTTATTGTTTTGTAAAAATTGTACTAATATATTAATGTATTTTTTTTGGTTAAATTGTAGGTTCATCCCGAGTAACACTACTACGAGGATAATCACCAAAGCCACCAGAAAGCTTTATGATGCCCCTTATACGAGTTGGAGCGAATTCCCATTCTCGCCGAAGGATCAAATTTTCAATGAATTTAAGGTATAAATTTTCTTTTAAGCTTTATAATTATTTAAATTTATGATATTTTCATACAATATTTAACTTTTGAAATACAGAGCAAGTGTGTATGGGAACACTGCTATAGCGCAGAGGTGGCTGTAAATTTTAATCTTAAGGCTCGGAAGCGATTGTCGCATAGTTTCTCCAACGCTAGACTGCACAACCAGAAGCCTGAATGATTGCTTGACCATTTATGGGAGGATTTGCAAAGGCAGTGGCTTACCGCAGAGTTCTTAAAGAAGAGCGAAAAAGTAAAGAAAGATCGCGCATCCGAGAAGGGAGGCTCCTTTCACACTGGAGGTGCGATCAGACAAGGGACTATAAAAAGAAGATTGGTACGTAATTTATTAATTTATTTTAATTTTTAAAGTATATCAATTCTGTTTATTAACTATAATTTATGAATTTTCAGGAAAAGAGGTTGGGTCGTCCAATGAAGCAAGATGAGTTATTCAAGGAGACTCATATTGTCAAGAAGAAGAAAGAGATTGATCCAGAAAGGTGGGTCGAGGGCCGATCATCGACTGTACATGTAAGTTTTCACTTTTCATTAAGTATTTTGATTTACTCTTATATAAATTTTCAAGTACTAATTAAATATAATTTTTCTTATAAGATCGCTTCATAGCTTACGTGGAGGAATTCATACGCAGTCAGCCACCTAATGAGTCGGGCGAGGCAATTCATATTTCGGAGGAGGATGCATAAAGACTATGGATGCAGGCGGCAGGCGGTGCAAAATATGGGAAGGTATACGGGCTTCCTAATAAGAAGTTCCATCGCTATCACTGTGGAATGCAAGGAATAGGAACTTCCTCGCAAGGCGAGCAACTAGACGGGGAGAGCCTCTCCTCCATGCGGGGGACTGTGGCAAAGCTTACAAGCGAGCTACAAGCGTCCAAGGAAAGAGAGAAGCTTAGAGATGCTCAGTACCTTAGCATGCAAGCTCAAATCAAATCTCTCCTAGCTTCTGAAAGTTTTCCGATTCCCTGGTCTCGCGAGTCATCGCCAGAGGCTCACCTTGAACATGACCGTTCCATCTGTTCTCCCCGTCGTAGTTCCTCCCGTCCTCCCCGTGGTTGTTCTTCTCGTCCTTCACAAAATGACCCTTCTCATTACCGTCCCGATAATGGAGATTCATCAGACGGTGATGATAGTGATGTAGAATAAAACAATCATTGAGTAGTTGTGTATACTTTCAACTAGACAATAGAACTTTGGTTCTTTTTCGAATAGCCTTGTAATAAGTGTTAACTTATTAGTTTTGTTAGATTAATTTTGTAGTTCTATTGAACTTTAGTTTTAATATTGGTTTTAATGTTGGTTTTAATGTTGTTGTCGTGTTATTGTGTTCTTGTACTTCTTATTGTTGTTATTGTTGTTGTAGTTCTTATTGTTGTTGTTGTTGTAATAGGATTTGGTATGTTGGCAGGTGGTGTATCTGCCAAAATAGGCCGTTTCTGCCAAAATAATACCTAGAAAAGCGACCAAAGTTGGTCGCTATTCTATTAAAAATATATATTTTCCTAGGATATAGCGACCAAAGTTGGTCGCTACTGAACCCAGATTTCAAGAATAGCGACCAACTTTGGTAGCTATTTTCTTTAAAAAATAATTTTTTCTGCGATTTAGCGACCAAATTGGGTCGCCAATTTATTTTAAAAAAAATTCAAATTGTTACGATTATCGACCAATTCTGGTCGCTATGGATTAAAAATAATTAAAAAAATTTATTCATTAGCGACCAACGTTGGTCGCTATTGTCCAGATTTAAAAAAAAATTATTTTACAGATCAAAGTTGGTCGCTATATTTTATATAATAAATAAATAAATAATAACGTAATTTAATTTAAGCGACCAACTTTGGTCGCTAAATTTATATTATTAAAATATTAAAGCGACCAAAGTTGATCTCTATATTTGATACCCGTTATATTTGGTCCTTTCACCTTAGGGACCAAAGTTGGTCGCTATTTAGCGACCAAACTTGGTCTCTAAAAAAAAGGGACCAACGAAAAAGCGACCAAGCCTGTTTGGACGCATTTTGGTCGTTTTTTCATTGTTTAGCGACCAACTTTGATCGCTTTTGGTGGTCGTTTTTTTCTGAATTTTTAATAGTGTAAGAAAAATATTATTCTTTTTGGAACAAATTAAAACGAAAAATATGTCACGCAATATAGGACCAAATGAGTATCAATTACTGTTTCTTCTTGAAGGGGTAAAAGTGAAGAGGGGACCAAAAGGGGTGTCCTTTTCAATTACTACTTGGTTAAAGGTGTCCTTTGGTATTTTCATGTTAAAAAGTTTTGGAACTTCAATCATTATAGCCACGCTCCAACCTCAAACTATTCTTGACCTCAACTGTCTATTTCTATTTATTTATTTATTTATTTATTTTGGTTTTTATTTCTGTTTCTTTTTTATTATTATTTTTTATTTCTGTTTCTTCACTGTAATAAGAGTTCCACATACGTATATATTCCTCCCGGGAATAAGGGCTCCCACTGACCAATTGTTTGCCATCTGGGGTTTCTTGTTTTAAAAAACATGTTGGTAGAGCTAACTGATCCCCGGACGGATTTAGAGGGCGGAAGGGGGTATATTTGAACTCTTTTTGCTGAAAAATTATACTGTACGCATAAGGTAAAATTTATTTTGCACCTTTATATATATGATATTTTGATTCACCTTAAACATAGCTTAATAATCGTTGGGGTTTAAAACTTTCGTAAGGTCATTAGTTCAATTCCCATTGGCCATAGTCTTTTTTAAATTTTTTTACCTTTTCTTATTTAAACCACCTTAGCGGAAATCCTGTCTCCGTCACTGGCCATCCCGCTAATTAGATTCGTGTTGCATTGGACTCAATTAAAGGGAGATGCCTCTTATCAAAACCTCAAGATCTCTCGCTAAGGGTGTAGGAATTCCATCAGTAGTGGAGCTAGAAATTTTGATAAGGAGGTTCAAAAAATTAAAAAATATCACACTTGTGATTCGAACTTGCATTTTCTGATTTTATGTTAAGGTGATTCAAAATTTTATACATGCGTAAAAACCTAGTTTTATCATATAAACGCTAATTTTTCAGAGGAAGGAAATTCAATTAAATCTTCTTCCTTGTATGTGGCTCCGCGTTGTGGTATTAGAAGTTGGGAAATAAATAAGAAAATATTTATGCATAATATTTGAGCAAAAGTAAAGATTTTATTTTTTTTCTTTTTGCTTGAATTTAGTTTAGGGTAGATTGCAAGGGACATTAGGTAGAGGCTGCATGCTTAAACAGATTATCAGGTAACCTACCGAAGCTTTGAAGTTTAAACCAACAACCTTTCAACAAAGGACATATGGAATGGTCATTTTCTTTCCTTCTTTTCGAAATACAATGATATGACTAGACCCCTTGGCGCGAACTCTACCAAATATTTTGTGCAATACAATAATAACGACAAATCTAGTGTAATTTCGTAAGTAAATTTTTTGCGAAGGACAGTCAGTGGCGAAATCAGGAAATTCAATAAGGGTGTTTAACTTTATTTGTTAGTGGGTTGTGCAAAGGTGTTCAAATCTATTTTTAATCAATAACAAGCAATAGTTTACCTTATACGTAATATAATTTTTCGACGAAAGGTAGTCAGTTAACCACCCTTGGGCCAACATAGCTTCGTCCCCGAGGACAATGTGCATACAAACCCAATTAAAGCTCTACTTTAAGAAGGTAGATAAATTGTCTTCGAAAAATATTTTATTTAATGAGCTGCAAAATGTAATGGAGATGAAACTACGTTTTGATATGTATCGCTAAATTAAAGTCTTTCTTGGTTGGTTGTAATAATACGTAGTCATCAACATGACAGCATCAATTATGTATGAAATACAACGTAGTCGCATTACAAAAGTTTATGTTCCACGTTACATATATGGTTCAAAATTTTGTGATTCCAGTAAAAATATAGCAAAGCACTTGTAGATCATTTGTTCATTGTTCATGATCCGAAAATTGGTAGCATAACTTTATGTTAATTTTCTATGAAAATAGTAATGTTCAATTACCGTTTCACAGGATATTCTTAGCTACCACCTCCCGCCAACACAGAAAATAGAAAAAAAGAACATCTAGTTTGCATTTCATTTATAAATTAATATTGTCAGACCAGTCTATAACAACGTCCAAATCTAATAGAGGAGAAATTTAAAAATGGCCAGATTTACAATCAAAATTTAGCCACTTTTCATGTAAAGATAAATTTGAACGAAAAACACTGTCCAAAATCCGAAAGAATACTCTAATATAATATATTGGAGTTTCAGTATAATATACCGGTCCAGCATAATATACTGGAGATTGGAGCACTGGTGCCCCAATCTCTAGTATATTATATTGGAACTTTGCGCGTGTTGGAGTTCCAGCATAATATGCTGGAAGTTTATACACAGGTACACTGATCTCTAATATATTATGCTAGAACTTTTCGTGTTGCAGCAAAATAGTGGCTATTTATCAAAGACTTTGCAAGCGCTGACTATTTTCGAATGACCAGTCCGAAACTGCCTAGCATGTGCTATTTTTACATATAATAGCCATTCAATATAAAAGTCGAGTTTTCCCGAAATCAAAAATTATATATGTTATAATATATATGTATTACTATTTAGAGAATACAACTCAAATTCTTAATTTTTATAGTATTGTTTTATTTAAATTATCCAAAACTTAGCTAGTATTTGGTTTGTCAAAAACAAATAATATACGCCAATGATTAATAAAGGCTCCAAGCACTTCTGCACACAGCCAAGATTTCAAAGCAAATGAGTTCAATAAATATATTTATTTAACCCAAAACATTAATCTATAAATTCTATCATCAATCATCATTAATTAAGGCCAACCTCTCCCTCCCAAAAAGCTTTTAAAGCCTTCTCTTCTGTCCATCTAAAGCAAAAATTAAAAACCATGGATGGAGACTCTCCACCTTACTGGTCCCAACCTCCCACCACCGCACTCCTCCGTCAACGCCGCCGACCACCATCATCTCCTCCTATTATCAACCCCGTTATTCTAATTCTACTTCTACCCATTCTTACTCTTCTCATCTTGTTCTTTTTGGTTCCTCCTTTCCTTTCACACACTACCCAAATTCTTCGGCCTAATTCTGTGAAAAAAGGATGGGATTCGTTTAATATTTTGCTTGTAGTTTTTGCTATTCTTTGCGGTGTTTTTGCCCGTAAAAATGATGACAATTCAGCTGATAACAGTGGTACTGTTTCTGCTAATCAAAGAAATAGAATTGCTTCAACAAGTGAGACTTCAGCTGATGATACGCGGCAGTCGATTTCTAATGATCAATGGTTTGAGCATAGTGTTGAGAAAGCTTACAATTTTGCTCCAATTGGATTACCGGAAACTAGTGTTAGCCGGTTAAGGAGAAGCAGCAGCTCCTATCCTGATCTGAGACAAGTGCCGCAATGGGAAACCGGTGAGAACCATTCCAGGTTTATTGATGATTTTGGAGTGAATTTTTACCGTTCTACGGTAGCTGCTGAGTATGAGAGTCACCGTCCGCGGCGGAGTGAGAGGCAGAGGGAAGAATCTGATATTAAGGTGATTCCTGTGGATACATTTGAAACTCGTTCATCTCCACCTGAACAGAGTCCGTCGCCGGAAAAACCTCCGCTGCCGTCATCGAAGCCACCACCGGCAAATTTAAAAAGGAGAAGATCATTTCATAGTGTTCCGCGCAAGGACAAGGTTCAAATGCAGAGTAATGAAGCTGAAGTACTAGTTGAGCCTTCACCACCAACACCACCGCCGTCACCGCCGCCGCTGACGGAGCAGCCATCACCACCGGTGGAAAAGCCTCAAAAGCTTCAGAGGAGAAAGAGTGGTACAAAGGAATTAGCCACAGCAATTGCCTCATTGTACAATCAGAGTAAGAAGAAAAAGAAGAGAACAAAGAAGAGAGATATTTTTGAGAGCGTCTCTGATTCTCCACCATCTGCAGAACGAGTCCTGCCACCACCAACACCGCCACCGCCGCCGCCTCCACCACCTCCCCCGCCGTCCAAGGTTTTCCAAAACCTTTTCAAGAAAAATAGGAAAAGTAAACGAGTACATTCCGATCCTTCCACTGCAGCAACAGCAGCACCGCCTCCTCCACCTCCGCCGCCGCCTCCAAATTCAATTTTCAACAATTTGTTCAAAACCGGCAGCAAAAGCAAACGATTTCAACAAACATCATCATCAACTCCTCCGCCGCCTCCTCCTCCGCCGCCGCCACCTTCTTCAATTCTCAACAATTTGTTCAAACACGGAACCAAAAGCAGGCGATTCAAATCATCAACTCCTCCACCTCCTCCTCCACCTCCGCCGCAAGCACACTTGTCATCAAGGCGGAGAAAAACTTCAACACATTCTCAACCACCAATGCAACAACCGGAACCTCCACGTCAACGTTCATCATATTCTAGCAAACCTCCATTGCCAACAAGACCAGTCACCAGTTACTATGACGATAACTTGAACAATGGCTCACAATCGCCGTTAATACCAATGCCGCCTCCTCCTCCTCCTCCGCTATTCAAAATGCGGGAGATGAAGTTCGCTCCTTCCAGTGATTTTTTCAGGATACGGAGCGAGCACAGCTCTCGCTGCAGCTCGCCGGGAATTGAAGACGTTGACGTTGATGATGTGTCTGTTAGATCGTCCTCTGAGGCAATGGACGGTGAAGATTTAACCGGGCCGTCGGTTACTTGCCCGAGCCCGGATGTGAACGTGAAAGCGGACTCTTTCATTGCCCGGCTCCGAGATGAGTGGCGATTAGAGAAAATGAATTCATATCGTGAAAAGAGAAACTTGGGCTGAGGTCCCAGGCCCAGGCCCAAGTGAGGATTCTTAGTTATGGCTCGTCCTTTTTTTCCTTTACCAATAATTACTTTATATTTATACAAACTAATTAAAATTAGTTACATAATAGTAGAGTATATAGAGATTTTATAGAGGTAAATACGATTTGGGAGTTGGCTCTGGTTGTTTTTTGTTTTCAATTGGAGCCTTGTAAACATAGAAAAGGATGTGATTTTAAAAATAAAAAATAAAATTGAATTGATTGTTTGCAACGAAATGATTTTTAAATATACGCTATTGGGGGTATTGTTTTTGAATAAATTAGTGGTATTTGTTTCAATCAAATTACTATTACACTCTAAAATGCTGGATTGCAAATAAGACACTCCTTGCAAAAATCTTATTTGCACGGAGTGTCTTTCAAAGATTCAAAAACTACCCAAGAGTTATGACTTTTTACAAGATTACCCTATTGAGCTTGTAGCAAAGTGTCAGTTGCACCCCTTAAAAATACGGGTGTCATGTAACCCTCCTAAAATTGCTTGAAGTGAAATAATGTTCTCCTTATGTGACTAGTACCAATTTCAAAAAAAATAGTGAACAACACGCACCAATCACATTTTGCCACATAATTTCTTCTCTTATATTTTTTTTTGTTATTTATAATTTTTTCCTTTTCTTTATTTTTTCTTTTCTTTTGCATTTTCTTCTTCTCCAACACTATCACCACCACACATGACCGCCGGAAAATCAAATTCAGCACTTATCAGTACTTTGCTAAGACTACACAAAAGAAAAGCTGTCATTTTGTTGATCTCCAAATTTTCCGGCGAATTCCTAGTCGGAACTTTTCTGGGTCGTCATCTTCTTCATTTTCGGCATCAAAATCACCACGAGAATGTTAAAGTACTCATCAGGGGTACATAATTGCTAAGACAAAAAAGAAAAGTTTCCATTTTGTTCAACAAAGGTCCGATCTCCATTTTTTCGGCAAACTCCTAGTCGGAACTTATCTGGGTCATCATCTTCTTCGTTTTGAGCATCAAAATCATCACGTGAATGTTAAAGTACTCATCGTCACTGCTAATCTCAACCGTCGTTGTCTATTCTCTCTGACCACCGCCGACACTTCCGTCGCCAACCTCCTCCATCTCCTCGTTTTCATATGTTCCATCTCGAAAATACCAGCCTTCAAGAGTATTCAAGAATTAAAAAACACCCAAATAATTGATTAGCTATTGTGTTGTTTTATGGTTAAGATATGAAACATAAAATCGAATTTTGTCCGTATGAAAGATAAAATCAAATTTCTTCTCCTCGTTTCCATTTGTATTTTGACTGTATGGAAATCGAATAAGAAGGGAAGGAAAAATCATAATTAATTATATCCAATTAAGAAATGACAGGTGTACATATTAGTGAATCCTAACTTATATTTTTTGCCTCCCACGTCTCTTCTAGAGAGTGAGCTCACTCTCTATGCCAGCTGGGCCACAAAGGTGTATTTTAATTCACTAAAAATTTATATGATAAGCATCAAAGCCCAGAAAACCCAACCTATACAAAGAGCTCTTTTTAGCCCCTACTCCTAACAAGTGAAAGTTGCTGACACCCACCATATCTTGCTTCGGAGCCGATCTCTTGTATCGGAGAAAACAAATTCAATGATTTTCTATATTCTATTTATTTCTTTTTATTGTTGAGTTTTTTCCACTACAAACAGATTTGCCGCATGGATTAGATAGAGTCCCCTGATCTCGACATTCAAGCACAAATCCCCTAGGCGCTTCGACTGGCCTCTCTTGCTACCACGGTAGCACCTAGTGTGGTCAGCACCAATCGTGTTCGGGCAACGAAGCTTACACTCATTCACATTGGTTCATCCAGTTATGCCCTGGGCCTTTTGCTCTTCTAACGTAAAAGGTGGCCGGTCATTCGTCAAGGCTCAGGAATCCGCTGGACATCTCAGCGGCGGAATTTGATACCCACATCCGATCGAAGTTACATTTTAGTGCTCCCGGGGTCATAGGACAATCGTATTTTTAAGAGGTGTAACTAACACTTTGCTACAAGCTCAATCGGTAATTATGTATTATTCCCTTTTTTTTGTTTGAAAAAGTTACAACTATCCAAATACATTTTTGATTCCACAAAAATAAAAAATAAAAAAATAAAAACAATCAAAATTTTCTGAAGTGGCTACTGAAAACATTTCTAAATCCCACAAGGAAATATTTGGAAAAACATGCTTATTTAAATTTTTATAAAAAGTGGCTGTTTTTTTAAAGAAAAGTTCTTCTTCCACTCATAAAACACTCAAAAAGCACTAAAGGCAACACAATTATCAAACACGTTTTTTTTCATAAATATTTTCACAAAGATTGTCCAAACAATTAATAAATGAATTGACATGAACTCTGCAATTATAATTGCTATTTATGCTCTCTGTTCTGCTATGACTACTGTATTGGCTTTAATAAAAGTGATAAATATTCCTCTTTAAGATGTTCAATTGCATGTCATTTAGCACAAAGGTATTGGAACTAGTCAAACTAATTAGGTTTCAATAATGTGCAAAACCAACCAATTAATGAATCTAAAAGCAACATTTCAACAAATATATTCATCAACATGCACCGAATGAGGTGATGTAGTCGTTTCAACAAAATCGAATTGACTCTTGAAGCATTCAAGTTATTATATACAATAATGTGCATCACATTTTGAAAATTCTAACTTTTTTTTCTGAATCGAGAGCTTATCGAAAACGGACTCTCTACCTTTATAAGATAAGGTTAAGAACTGCGTCCCTTGTATTTCAAAAGAGACTACCAATAAAGAGTAGAAGCCTCATTTGAGATCATAATGCATACACTTAGGTGGGTAAAAATATGCAAGATTCATTACTATGCTTTGAATTCCAATTATATAGACCTCACTTGTTTTTCAAAGGCATTTTTCAATGAGATTAAATCTTGTACCGTAGAATAATAATTAAAAAAAAATTACAATATGATGTAAGACTTTATTTAATAAGAATCAATAATAAGAGGGAAATAATATAGCGAGAAATACCCTCCACAAATTCACAACAAGATACACCAGGCTGATGTATTAACACTTACAATAACAGCAAACCCAATATGATCCTAACAGGTGTGATCTGAGAAGGGTAGTTTGTACGCAGACCTTACCCCTACCTAATGCAGGTACAAAGGTTGTTTCCAATAGACCCTTAGCTCAGGAAGGGCAAGAAGAAGAAGAGGAAAGTAAGGAAGGAAGAAAGAAGGAAGAGAAAAGAAAAAAAGGAGAGATAAAGGATAAGTAGTACCAAATAATAGCAACGGGGAATATAATACCTCAGGCGAAAAAACCCACATAACGTAATAAAAATCTAAGAATATGAAGGGACATGCATTCTACTAAGACTATCGGTGAACAACTAAAAATTACCCAATAACTTTCTACCTTAATCCTCGACCGCCACACCCCACTATCAAGGGTCATGTCCTCAATGAGTTGTAGCAGAGCCATGTCCTGTCTAATCGCTTTTCCCCAGTACTTCTCAGGTCTACCTCGACCTCTTCTCAAACTCTCCACGGCCAACCTCTCACACCTCCTGATAGGAGCATCAATGCTTCTTCTCTTAACATGTCTGAACCATCTCAGCCTCGACTCCCGCATTTTATCCTCCACGGAGGCTACTCCCACTCTGTCTCGGATAGCTTCATTCTTAATCCTATCTCTCCTGGTACACCTACACATCCATCTCAACATCATCATCTCTGCTACTTTCATCTTCTACACGTGAGAATTCTTGACTGGCCAACACTCAGTCCCACGCAGCATAGCCGGTTGAACCACCACTCGATAAAACTTACCCTTAAGTTTTGGCGGCACAATCTTATCACATAAAACACCGAAAATGAGCCTCCACTTCATCCATCCCGCTCCGATGCGATGTGCAACATCTTCGTCAATCTCCCCGTTACCCTGGATAATAGACCTGAGATACTTAAAACTCACTCTCTTGGGGATAACTTGAGTATCAAGCTTAACCTTGCGTCTACATCATGGGTCACGTCATTGAATTTGCACTCCAAGTATTCTGTCTTGGTTCTACTCAGTTTAAACCTTTAGACGCCAAGGTCTGTCTCCAAACCTCTAACTTCGCGTTAACTCAGATTCGTGTCTCGTCAATCAATACTATATCATCGGCAAATAGCATGCACCAAGGCACCTCCCTTGGATGTGTCGCGACAGTACATCCATCGCCAAGGCAAATAAAAATGGGCTAACAGTCGATCCTTGGTGCAACCCCATCTCCACAGGGAAATGCTCTGAGTCACCACCCACAATCCTCACACGAGTCTTAGCATCATCATACATATCGTTAATCACCCTAATGTACGCTACCGGAACGCCGCTAACCTCCAAACATATCCACAGGACCTCCCTCGGGACTTTATCGTACGTTTTCTCAAGGTAAATAAACACCATATGCAAATCCTTCTTCCTCTGTCTGTATTGCTCCACTAATATCCTTACCAAGTGAATCGCTTTCGTAGTCGAACGCCCCGGCATGAATCCAAACTGATTCTCAAAAATAGACACGCACCTCCTCACCCTGTCCTCCACCACCCTCTCTCAAACCTTCATAGTGTGACTCATAACTTGATACCTCTATAATTGTTGCAATTTTGGATATCACCCTTGTTCGTGTAAAGTGGAACCATCGTACTCCACCTTCATTATTCGGGAATCTTCTTCGTCCTAAAAATAACATTAAACAGCCCAATAAGACACTCCAAACCGTCCGCCGCGCGCTATTCCAGAATTTCACCGGGATTTCGTCTAGCCCCGTCGCTCTACCCTTGCACATCTTACGCATCACCCTTTCCACCTCCTCTATCGTAATCCGCCTACAGTACCCAAAATCCCGCCGAATCTCGGAGTGCTCCAACTCACCTAGCACAATGTGTCTATCCCTCTCCTCGTTCTACAATTTATAGAAGTATGTCTGCCATCTTCTCTTAATAAGTGTCTCGTCCATCAACACTTTGCCATCCTCGTCCTTGATGCACTTGACCTGGTCTAAGTCGCATGTTTTCCTCTCCCTCAACTTGGCCAACCGATACAACTTCTTGTCCCCGCCTTTGCCCTCGAGCTCCTTGTACAACGAGCAAACGTCGCGTTCTTAGCCGTCGTAACTATTAACTTCACCTCTTTCTTTGCCTTTCTGTAACACTCCCGATAAGTCCATTGTTCCTCCTCGTTTGTACTCTCCACTAGCTTCAAATAAGCAGTTTTCTTAGTTTCCACTTTACTCGAACTCTCCATTCCACCACTAATCCCCTTTATGACCCCCAGGAGAGCCCTTCGTGACCTAGGCCTCTCTTACAGCTACCTTAATTTAAATGTATACCCTAATTTAACACATTTATACAAGAAATTTAAATGATTCTTAACGGGTTAACGACTCATTCGATAAGAAAATTGAGTAATCTGCCCTCGAACCGTTACGCCGTTAATTATAAAATCTGTACCCTTTCACCACCCATTATCTCTATAACCCGATATCAATAAGTCATCAGTTCAATTTGATTAATGATTACAGTTCTCTTTTGAACACCCCTAAGCGTGGGTTCGTGTCTGCCTCTCATATCTCAGACTAATTATACTGGACTTATTGTTATTGTCATTTTGAAAAATCAATGCAATAGACAACTTTTAATATATAGTGGACATGTAACATTAATCGTAAACCAATATGTCCAAATCCATCCAACTTTAAAAGAGAAGCAGATGACGAAATTTAAGTAGAGCCATATATACTTTAAAAAAAGTCTCCATTTATGTATTCGTATCTAGTTTGAATTGGTTTCTAACAACAGTCACAGTCCTCAATTGGATAGCGAAAGTGATAAAGTTGAAGAAGAGATCATAAAATAAAACAAAAGATGGACCAAATATAACCTAACATACCTTTTTTAGGAGCAAATATCACTCAACTTCAAACAATCTGTCACTTTAAGAAGTGGGTACTTTTCTTACATAATTAGGGGGAAAAAAGGGACAAACTAAAAAAGAGAGCTTATAATTAAACTACTCTAAAGAGAAAAAGCACTTGAGTGCCAACCCCTTTGGGATTATTTAAGAAGCCATTTCTCAAACATAACGGCAGTTGTTTATTCGTAAAATAGTACAATTGAATTTATACGTGATTTTTAGATAAATAAATTAATTTAATTTTGAAATAAATAAATAATTGAAAAATTATACAGTACTTAGAGCCCGTTTGGACATACAAATCTTTTTCTTTCTTTTTTTCAAAATGTTTTTTCATGGTTATACCATTCTTACCAAAATTTTCAACTTCACTTGAAAATTCATTTTCAAATTTGAAATTGAAAATGGAAATTTGCTAGTTTTTAGTTTTACAAATTTTACCTTATACTTTAAAATTTATAAAATGACCCCAGCAGTTATTAAAGAATAACTTGTTCATATTCATGTTATTTTTTGCTTAAATTCCTTCTCTGTGTATTAGTAGAATTAAAAAAATGTGATATTGATTTTGCATCTTCTAGTGTTGCAGTAAAGCATAATATGAGTAAAAAATAACATTTTGATTGTTTATTTCAAGTAAGATAGTCAAATTGGGCTGGTTTTGATATTTTTTACAAGTCATGTTTCATGATTTTGAAAAAAAATAATCCAAATATGTTGCAAATATTATAACCAAACACAATTTCATCTTCAATTGAAATTTTAGTGAAATTTCAAATTCTAATTTTTTTTTTTGGAATGTATGTCCAAACGCCTACTTAGCCTTAGAATATAGACGAAGCAACAGATGCAATAATTTCGGGAACTGAATTTCGGAGCACAACAACAAAGTAATCAGAAATAAGAAGATAAGAAGATAAGATTGGATTGAGCTTTATATAGAATACAATGTAAGTTTGCTAGAAAATTTGTGTCTCTTCTAATGATAGCTGAGCTCATATTTACAGCTATGAAGACTGTGCTAAGGTCGTGGCCTTTTTTAATGTCAATTGTGAAGGGTATTAATAAAAATATAATAATGAACATAAATGCCAAATTCTTTATAACGGGTGATTATTCTTAATGCTATGAATATTCTTTATATAATGCAAGTATAGTCATACACTCTCACGAAATTTTTTTACTTTTTTTGGGGGTGAAAATACCTTTTGGTAAGTGGAATTCCGAAGGAAACTAAGCTTTGTGCTTCACCTTTTTTAACTTGTTGATTTGTTTAGTGAACTAGAATTTAAATATATGACAAGAAAAACTCAAATCCAAGTCCAATCTACCCAAATCTGGTTGTATTTAGAAAAAAGTATATTTCTTTTATATACTTTAAATTCAAAGGGGAAGTTCGCATGCTTCATTATCTATTATTTCGGATTAATTCTCTTCCTTTATAGCCAAATGACAAAGCTCTTGAGGGTCTCACCATATATATACGGTCAAACCTCTTTATAACAGTATATTTGTCCGAATATTTTTTGATGCTATAACGAAGTATTATTCTAGAGCACATATATTATAACATAATATGAAAATTGATTTCGAAAAAATTTGGCTTTTATAGTATAATGTTATTATATTAGGATATTGTTATAGAGAGTCTGATTGTATAAGAAAATGAGTAGTCCGCCTTTTTAGTCTTATTTTTTCTTATTTCTTTGAGTGTATTTTATTAACTTTAATTCTTACGTGATTTTTTATTAATATTAGAAAAGTTCAAAGGTCAAATACATATACAACCCCTTTAACTTGACACGAAATTCTTAGCCAAGTTCCAATTGAACACTTCATGTACACCTAAACTGTGTCATTGACAATAATCTAATATTTTATACGTAAGATTGACGAATATATGAGCAAACATTAGACTAGATAGCCACAAGTTCTAAATGGTGGCTTAGAAAAGAAATGTTTGCATAAATCAGCCAGCAGATTTAGAGCCCGTTTGTATGAGCTTTGTTTAAGTGACTTTTAAGCCAAAAGCCATAAATAAGAATTCTAGCTTTAGCTTATTTTTGTCATTTTAGCTTAAAAATTAAGTGCTTAAAAGCACTTTTTCACTTTATTCAAACACTACAAAATGACTTTAAAGTTATTTTAGCTTAAAAACACTTAAAATAAGCCAATCCAAACGGACTCTTAGACTATTATATTTTGAGTCGTGCCAGTGTACCTGAAGAAGTGGTGTTTGGGCTTTGTATAATATTGGTCGAGCCCAATGGACGGAAGCATATAGGGCCGCTCAAAATAGCATGGCATAGCCATTTTACGTGAAAATAGTACGGGCTAGCCAGTTTTCGGACTGGTAATTGAAAAATAGCTAGTGTTTGCAAAGTCATTAAAAAATAACCACTATTTTGCCGCAACACGGAAAATTCTTGCATAATATACTGGAAATTGATGCATCTATGTATAAACTTCCAGCATATTATGCTGGAACTCCATCACACAGAAAGTTCCGGTATAAGATATTGGAGATTGGAGCACATGTGTATGAACTTCCAGCATATTAAGTTGGACCAATATATTATGCTGG
The DNA here is from genome assembly GCA_005239495.1 of Nicotiana undulata. Classification (NCBI taxonomy): domain Eukaryota; kingdom Viridiplantae; phylum Streptophyta; class Magnoliopsida; order Solanales; family Solanaceae; genus Nicotiana; species Nicotiana undulata. Next base: position 22,982 of record MDKH01235690.1, on the reverse strand, counting down.
AATATTTTTCGGATTTTGAACAGTGTTTTCGTTCAGATTTATCTTTACATGAAAAGAGGCTAAATTTCGATTACTTTTGAACTGTGGCTATTTTTCAATTACCACTAGTAAATCTGGCTATTTCTGAATTTCACCCCTATTTTACGGGTGATTATTGCAAAATAGCTATTGTTTGCAAAATTATTGGAAAGTAACCACTATTTAAGGCGAAGATAAAATCTTAGACAAAATTACCCTAGTGAAAACACAATTTTTTTAGCATAATTAAACTTCCAACATATTATGTTGGAACTCTATCACATTATGAATTGCGGTATATTATGTTGGAATCTCATATGTAAACAATTCGAACACCGGTACATTATGCTCGATTATTTTCGGATTTTAAGAGTAATTCTATCAAATTTTACTTTTAAATAAAAAATAGTTAAATTTCGATTATTTTTGAAATTATAGCTAAATTTCAACTAAGAGTTGTAAATCAAGTTATTTCTCCTTTTTTTTAATCCTCGGAAATAAGGGACCAGAATATAGATATTGAAACATGAAGGACTCACCTGCAAAACATGAGAAAATCTTCCTTTTCACTCTCAGTAAGCGAAAGTGACAAACAGAGACATTCACTTCAATCTCCTAGGGTTTAACCATTACCAAAATCACCATGAAACTAGCTTCACTAGACAGTATCCAGAACGCGCACGAGGACTCACTTTGGACGGCGGCGTGGGTCCGGTCGACCGGCGATAAACCGGCGTTACTTCTCACCGGAGGACTTGACGAAACAGTCAGGATATGGGACCCAACCAAATTCACTTGCCTTCAGACAAACACCGGTCATTGCCTCGGCGTTGTATCAGTCACTGCTCATCCGAATCGCAGGATCGCGGCGTCTGCTTCGATAGATAGTTTCATTAGAGTGTTTGAGGTTGATACTAATAACACCATCGCCACTCTCGAAGCTCCTCCTTCTGAAGTCTGGCAGTTGCAATTTAGTCCCGATGTAAGCAAGCAATTTTTTTTTTGCAAAAAAAAATAAATATCAAATCAAATCGCTGTGCATTCTAATGCAATGTTGTTTTACGTAGTAGATGAATTATGTAGATATACCAAATGAAAAAGATACAAGCTTTATTTAAAAAATGTGGGCAAATTGAGGGAATTAATTGAACTTTTTATCCTTACACTTGTTTATGCTTAAATGCAAGCTCTTTATTTAGCATACTCACGCAGAATAGTAGAAGCTTGTTTCTTGGATATGACTGAATATGGAATCTCAATTTTTTTTTTTTTGTTCTACATGTTGATAAGAAAATATACCTCGGGCCTAACTCAATTCCAATAGCTAGTTTATGAGATGATGATTGCCCAAGAACATATAAGGAGACCAAACAATCTAGGCACAAATGATGTAGGATTTGAAACATATTTGAACTGGTTTGCTTAGGAATTTTTTGTTTGCCTTTCATTCTTACTGGCAGCGGTGTAATGTAACTGCATTTTCTTCTTTTTCTTTTGAGAAAGTAGTATTTGCTTCTTTGGTAGTGAGTGAACTCTTTATGTTTGTCTCAGGAGTTCAGATTAGGAGCAGTGATGGTTGATACACTTATATTTTTGGTTCATGGCATGGAGACAAGTTTGTAGTGTTCCGTATTTACTTAAGAGTTAAGACCCAGTTTTCTAGGGATAGGCTTCGTTACTCGTTAGGTCATATGATTTATATACCTTAACAAACAAATAATCAAAAGATAACAATTTTAAAAGGCTAGTTTGTATAATTACTAATATAAGATCACAAGAATCAGATTGTTTTAAGTTGCTGAAATCAGATTTTTTTTATCTGATTTGTAAAAAGAAGGATGATAATAAATTGGTGTTAGGGACGACCAGATCCAATCGGTGATTATGGGCATTAGTGGATTGAGTAGTTAACAGCTCTGCATGCATCTATGTTCCTGTACTGAGCTAGATGAAAATATTTGAATTTGTAGTTGAATGTTTTGCTACCTTCCTTTTAGAACACCTGAAGTCAGCATGTCATTATGTTTTTTCCTTTATTTTTGTCATTATGGAATGGAAATAACTGCTTTAAGATTTCAGTTAATGAGGCTGACTGGTTGCAAAGTGCGATATTTTATGTACAGTCAACATGAATGGAACTAAAATAAAGTATTTTCTTAATTCATTTATGGAATTAGCTATGAGGTGCTTTTAGATTTTGCTACGAGAAGAGATAAGTTGGTTGGCGATGGAACTTTTATTATTTCTTGATTTTGAATTGTGGTGATCTTCGTAACTTATATACTTGAAGTAAAATCCAAAATTATGTTGGATTATGTTTTAGAGCATGACTGGGTTCTTTTCCTTGGTTGACAACGGGGAGGCCTACGGTGTCTACCGTGATTGGGTTCTTTTCCTTAGTTGACCGCTCGCAAAATATTTTGCTTTTATCCTATTTCCATATTTTCCCTTCTCGTTTGTCTTTATTCCTCGTTCATCATACATCAGGATTTTCTTTTTTCTCTGTGTTTGCTACTTGACTAATTGTCGTGTGGTGCTCAAGGTTTATAAAGCAAACATTTTATTTATGTTTTTACTCTAATTGTCATGTGGTGCTCAAGGTTTATAAAGTAAACATTTTTTTAATGTTTTTACTCTAATTGTCATGTGGTGCTCAAGGTTTAGAAGCAAACCTTCTTTTATGTTTTAACTGTAATTGTCATGTGGTTCTCAAGGTTTATACAGCAAACCTTTTTGTATATCTTTACTTTTTCTACTCATGTTTAGATGATTGGTTTTAGGCACCCTCATTACGGTTCTCCACATTTTTCAGGGTGGCACTTTGGCAGCAGCCGGAGGTGGTAGTTCATCAGTCAAGCTATGGGATACCACTCAGTGGCAACTCATTGCCACATTGTCGATTCCGCGACAAGGAGGCACACAACCATCCGAGAAAAGTGGCAACAAGAAATTTGTCCTCTCAGTTGCATGGAATCCTGATGGTAGACTTCTTGCCTGTGGTTCAGTTGATGGAACTATCTCGGTTTTTGATGTAGCACGTGCGAAGTTCCTCCACTTCTTGGAAGGCCATTCCATGCCTGTGCGCTCTCTTGTGTTTTCGCCTTCACACCATGATTCAAGGATACTTTTCTCAGCATCAGATGATGGTCATGTGCATGTGTATGATGCTGAGGGTAAAACCTTGCTCACATCTTTGTCAGGTCATGCGAGTTGGGTTTTGAGTGTGGATGTCTCTCCAGATGGGGCAGCCATTGCAACAGGTTCTAGTGACAAGACCGTTAGGCTGTGGGATCTTAAAATGAGAGCAGCTACACAGACATTAACCAACCACACGGACCAGGTATGGTCTGTGGTGTTTGGACCACCATCAAGGACTGATGTTAGGTCTTGTATGCTTGCCAGTGTATCTGACGATAAGAGCATATCATTCTACCAGTACTCCTGATTGATGTGAACTGCTAAGCCCAAACCTGTGATTGCCATCTCTTTTTGCATGGTTTGTATGTGAACCAAGAATGTACAAGAAAATCATTGGCTTTTTATTCTTGGATCAGCAAATAGTTTTAAGATTCTATTTGTATTTCATACACAGCAGCCGGTGCTATTTCGTACATTGTCCATGAATTACCTTAGTTTGGTTTGTAGTTGGACGGCTTCTTGTGAAGCGGATATTGCTAACATGTCAAGGTTCATTATTATTGTAAACCTAGCATTTATGCATTTGCTATCATTTGGAATAGCAATTACAAATTTCCCTTTTTGGTGATGGTTCTATGGCTAGCCATCTTATTACTGTTTATTCCCAGAAGTTTGGAACAAAAGAAACTAAATTAGCTTATATCATATAGTAAGTATGTTGAATATCCTTAAAAAAAAATTAATCCAAATATATAAATGTGAAAGGTTGCATTCATGTGGAAATGAAAGAGCCATGTTCTTATGCTCATTCAAATGATTATCCTAATCCCAAGATTTTGGTTTTGCATATGAAGACCCCCAATGAACATCGCTTTGAATATGAAGACCCCCAATGAACATCGCTTTGAAAGTACTGTCAAACCTCTCTATAACAACCTCGTTTGTTCCGAATATTTTTGGATGTTATAGTGAAGTACTGTTATAGAGAACATATATTATGTCATGGGCAGCTTTCCAGCCATGTCCCATGACCCCTTGGACGCGCCCCGTGGCGTCCTAGAAAGCCTCCCAACGCCTAGCGCCACGGACGACCCTGTGGTCTTGGCCGCGCCAAGTGACAAGCGCGCATGTGCCTCTGTCGCCCCACCGATTTCCCTCGCTAGCGCCCAGCCGCAAGCAGTTGCGAACAGCGCCACGCGCGCATATCGTGATGCCTGAGACAAAGTTGCTGACAACGGACCTGTTTCTATCTTTGTAGAAAACTAAGTCCTTTTTCCTTGTAAATATAGAGTAGTTTTATTCCATGTACTTTCATTATGTTTCTCTAGCGTAGTTTGGTCTAATTCTGTAACTTTGGTTTATTTTTTTTAAAACATTATTAGGGGGATCAAGCAATCAAAAACTTTCTAGCAAGCAATTCTCTGTACTGGTGTCTCTCCCCCTCGACACCGCGTTGCCTTCTTTTGTAATAGCTTTCATTAATGCAATCAAACTTTTATTCAATTCTCATTACTATTCTCTCAATTGTTGGCATTGGTTTTCTCGCACGGCGTTGACAATCTCATCTAGCGTGCGGAGGGGACCTCACTTGGCGGACATCAACTGCCCTAACATCGGTTGCTTAGCCTTACGTCGCCCTTCCAAAGAATCTCAGGAAAGGCGCCGCGTAACAGTTGGTATCAGAGCCTAGGCTCGACATCGGACGAGGGAACACATTGGCATTACCACCATTTCTGACCATGGTGAATCATGGGGACCACATTGCGGCCCTTGAGGAGACGGTTGACGTACTACGACCCATTATGGATACGGTGCAGGAACTGAAAACCAGCCTAGTGCAAAGGTTGGACGACCTGGACCGCAGAATGGCCCAGGCTGAAGTTGACATAGAAACATGAGTCGCGACTCTGAAAGAGACCGGCAAACGGCAGCTACTGAGGCAGCCGAAATTTTTGATAAATACGAGGGACTCCAACAGGAGCGCGCCGAGGATTTATCCCACAGGGTACAAGCGTCAGACAGGATGACTTCCATGCAGCAAACTATTGACGACTTTACATGCCAGCTCAATATTGTCAATGATGCTCTACAAGGTTTGCTTCGAGGCGGTGGAAATCAAATCGGGGGCGCTGTGAACCTCGCCCCCATGGCACAGAAACTGAAAATTCCTGAGCCAAAGCCATACAATGGGGCTAGGAATGCTAAAGAAGTGGAAAATTTCATCTTCGACATCGAGCAGTATTTCGGTGTCGTGGGTGGCCTAGAAGAATCCAAGAAGGTAGCAACTACTGCCATGTATCTTCAGGGTGATGCTAAACTCAGGTGGCGGGTGAAGTACGAAGCCATCAGGGTCGGTGAAGATGCTTTGGAGACATAGGGCAGAACTGAAGGCAGTCGTACGCCTACAGTTCTTCCCCGAAAATGTTGAGTACAATTCAAGGAGAAAACTACGGGAGCTCAGCCAGACCAAATCAGTGCGGGACTACATGCGAGAATTCTCTGCACTCATGCTGAACATCCGCGACATGGGGGACAAAGACAAGCTCTTCACATTCCTAGAAGGGTTGAAACCTTATGCCCGCATGGAGCTGCAAAGACAAAGGGTAGATACCCTACCCAAGGCAATCCAAGCAGTAGAATGCCTTGGGGACTATCAAATGGAAACTCGGAAGGATAGGCCGCAGCCGACTGTCCGAGCGGATTACAAATGAGGCCATCCTAACAATGGTGGCCCTAACAGAAGTGGGGGAGACCGGAGTGCAGGAAAATATAAGGCTCCCTCCTCAGGCAGCAACAATGTTACGTCAAACACCAATGATCGAGGGAGAAAGCCCCCCTCAGGATGCCGTCATTGCGGTGGACCGCATTGGAATAATGAATGTCCACATGCACATATGAACACCCATCAAACTTATGATGATGGGACGGATGACGAAGCAGATGATGAGGAACAGACCGAACCAGTCGGTGCCTTCAACGCAATTGTCGATTCTGTTTCCGAGGCATTAGCGGGAACCAGTGCTGGTATCTACAAAAAAAACGATCCCTGCCCAATCGCCAAGAAGGGGAAAAAGAAGACGAATAAAAAGACTCCTCATAAGCAAGAGAGGACCTTGATGTTCGTTGAACTGAGAGTAAATGGCAAGCCCATTCGGGCGATGATAGATACAGGTGCTACTCACAACTACTTGGCCTCAACTCAGGTGGAGCGTCTTGGGATAGTTGTGGGAAAAAGGAAGAGGTCATGTTAAGGATATCAACTCACCTCCTCGACCAGTGGGTGGAATAGCCAAAGAAGTACCACTGAAGATGGGTCCCTATGAAGGAAAGTTCAACTTGCATGTGGTGATCATAGATGACTTTGAGTTGATAGTTGGGCTGGAATTCTTGGGGCAGACCAACACCATCCCCGTACTATATGCGGACATGCTTCTAATGATGGGAGTAAACGGGGCCACGCCCTGCATTATTCCGTGCATGACCATGAAGATGGCCGCTGAAAATATCTCGGCCTTACAGCTGAAAAGGGGAGTCAAGAGACATGAACCTACATTTTTCTGGCTACCCTATGCATTGAAGAGGTAGAACGCTCATCGGGTCCACTTCCTACACCCGTAAAGGAGATACTACTGGAATTTGAAGATGTCATGCCACAGGAAATGCCTAAGCGACTCCCGTCTAGGCGCACTGTGGACCATGAGATTGAGTTTGTGTCGGGCAAAGCCACCTGCCCGGGCGCCTTACAAAATGTCACAACCCGAACTCACTGAGCTTCAGATACAATTGACGGAGATGATCGACACAGGGATCATCGTACCCTCCAAGTCCCCATATGGGTCCCCTGTGCTTTTCCAAAAGAAACATGACGGTAGCCTACGCCTCTGCGTGGATTATCGGGCTCTAAATAAAATCACTATGAAGAACAAGTATCCTATTCCGCTCATGGCAGACTTGTTTGACAGATTGGGGAGTGCAACGGTGTTCACTAAAATCGACCTGAATACAGGGTATTGGCAAGTCTGAATTGTCGAGGGAGATGAACACAAGATGACCTGTGTGACAAGATATGGGTCATTCGACTTCCTAGTTATGCCGTTCGGCTTGACTAATGCCCCAGACACATTTTGCACCCTGATGAACTAAGTCTTCCGAGCGTACATTGACGAATTTGTGGTGGTATATTTGGATGACATTGTGGTTTATAGCCAAACACTGGAAGAACACCTGGAGCACTTGCGGAAGGTCCTAGCCCGGTTGCAGGATGAATTATACGCAAAGATATCCAAGTGCTCCTTTGCTAAAAAACAGATCGACTTCCTCGGGCATGTCATTGAGGAAGGGAGGATCAAGATGGACCAACAAAAGATCCAAGCCATCACAGATTGGCCGCCACCCAAGGATATCCACGCCTTGAGGGCATTCCTTGGCCTATGCAATTTCTATCGGCAATTTGTGAAGAACTACTCCCTCATAGCAGTGCCATTGACAGAACTCCTCAAGAAGGTCACGCCTTGGGATTGGAGTCCCAGTAGAGCGGAGGCCTTCAATGCATTAAAAACGACTATGTCTAGTAGCCCTGTCTTGGCCTTTCCTGACTTGGCCAAGCCATTCGAGGTACAAACGGATGCTTCCGACTATGCTTACTACAAGACGGGCTGCCCGTAGCATACGAGAGCTGGAAGCTGAAGGATGCAGAGCGGCGCTATGCCGCCCATGAGAAAGAACTATTGGTTGTCGTTCATTGCTTACACCTTTGGAGGAATTATCTTCTGGGATCACCGTTCGTGGTCAAGACAGATAACACAGTTGTTAGTCATTTCATGACCCAACCGAAGCTGAATGGCTGACAGGCCCGGTGGCAGGAACTCCTAGCAGAATTTAACTTTAACTTGGAGTACCGAAGTGGGAAGACTAATCATGTTGCTGATGCGCTCAGTCGCAAAGCGGACCTAGAATCGGTATGCCTACTCGCCACCCTAATGGGGAGCGAAGTAGCCACCACCATAAAAGACCAGATACAGGATCTACTCATCAAGGATCTCGCTGCACAATATTTGGTTGATCTAGTAGGACAGGGCAAGACTTGCCAATTTTATATGGAGGATGGTTTCTTGAAGGTAAAAAGGAACCGACTTTATGTTCCTAAAGGAGGATATATGAGAAGAACTCTCTTGGCGGAATGTCATGACACTCTGTGGGCCGGCCATCCCGGCGAAGAACGCACCATGGCATTGCTTCGCCGTGCATATTATTGGCCTCAAATGGCCGACGACGTCGCGCAGTATGTGAGGACTTGTCTAGTATGCCAGAAGGACAAGTCCGACCGCTTGACACAAGCGGGACTCTTGGAACCACTAGATATTCTGAAGGGACCTTGGGAAAGCGTGTCTCTGGATTTCATCACCGGATTGCCCAAGGTCGGAGATCTCACAACTATCTTGGTTGTGGTGGATCGGTTTTTCAAGTATGCAACCTTTATTGCAGCACCTCAGTATATATCAACATAAGATACATCTTGACTCTTCTTCTCTCATGTCGTCAAATATTGGGGCCTGCCCAAAGACATCGTTAGTGATCGCGATTCGCGCTTCACTAGCATTTTTTGGACCCAACTATTTAAGTGCCTCGGGTCAAAATTGAGTCATAACTCAAGTTTTCATCCACATTCCGATGGCCAGACAGAGCGGTTCAATGGTATGTTGGAGGAATATCTCCGCCACTTTGTTACCGGATCACAGAAGAATTGGGTAAAGCTTCTGGATGTTGCCCAACTGTGTTTCAATTAACAAAAGAGCTCCAGTACAAACAAAAGCGATTTTGAAATTGTTAAACCGCGACTCACACACACCGTGAATGCACCAAAAATGGGAAAATCTCATCGTGCTGCTAGCTTCTCAAAAGAATGGAAGCGGAATATGGAGATAGTGCGGAGCTATCTTGTTAGAGGCCAAAAGCGAATGAAGAGGCATGCTGATCTGAATCGTCGCTTTGTTGAATACCAAGTAGGAGACAACACAAAGTGATGGTCAAAATCCTAAAGCGGTACTTATTTGCAGGGGTCCATGACCCTCGCATGTTGCAAAAATATATTGGACCTTCGTCCATTGAAAGGCGCATTGGGAAAGTTGCATACCGGGTGGATACCCCAGCTTGGTGGAAAATCCATCCCGTCTTCCATGTCAGTCTACTGAAACCTTTTCGAGAAGACACAGAGGATCCTTCACGGAGCCAACTCACAATACCCAGTATTCGAGGCCCCGGTTCAACTGGGAAGAGGAGGGCTGAAGCTATTCTTGATGACCGGGTAATTCATGCCTCCAGGAAGGATCACCAAGAGTTCTTTGTAAAATGGCAAGGGTGTGATGCAGAGGAGAACACTTGGGAGAGGGGAACAAACCTCAAAGCCTACAAGATCCTAATTCAAGATTATTTTGCAAGTAAGGCGCCGAGGATGTCATCAACTTAGGTGGGGGAGAATGTCATGGGCGGCTTTCCAGCCATGCCCCATGACCCCTTGGAAGTGTCCCGTGGCGTCCTAGCAAGCCTCCCAACGCCTAGCGCCACAGACGGCCCCGTGGTCTTGGCCGCGCCAAGTGACAAGCATGCATGTGCCTCTGTCGCCCCACCGATTTCACTCGCTAGCCGCCAGCCGCAAGCAGCTGCCAACAGCGCCGCGCGCGCAGATCGTGATGCCTGAGACAAAGTTGCTGACAACGAACCTGTTTCTATCTTTGTAGAAAACTAAGTCCTTTTTCCTTGTAAATATAGAGTAGCTTTATTCCATGTACTTTCATTATGTTTCTCTAGCGTAGTTTGGTCTAGTCCTGTAACTTTGGTTTATTTTTTTTAAGCATTATTAGGGGGGATCAAGCAATCAAAAATTTTCTAGCAAACAATTCTCTGTACTGGTGTCTTTCCCCCTCGACACCGCATTGCCTTCTTTTGTAATAGATTTCATTAATGCAATCAAGCTTTTATTTAGTTCTCATTACTGTTCTCTGAATTGTTGGCATTGGTTTTCCCGCACGACGCTGACAATCTCGTCTAGCGTGCCGAGGGGACCTCACTCGGAGGACAACAACTACCCTGACATCGGTTGCCTAGCCTTACGTCGCCCTTCCAAAGAATCTCAGGAAGGCGCCGCGTAACAATTACAACGTAACATAAAAATTAATTCCGAAAAAACTTTACTTTTATAGTGAAGTGTTGTTATATGAGAATGCTTTTATAATGAAATGTTGTTATATGAGAATGTTGGTATAGAGAGGTCTCTTGTAAAAGCTTTTTCAGAAAATCCATAGATAGGCAGGTTGCCGCAACCCCACCCTGACCCCACCCCTCCTCGTGCCTGCTTTCTGTGTCCAGGGATCAAAAGTGGAATTTGAGATTAGAGAACTAGTGTACAGCTCTATCCAACCAAACGCTCTTCCTCTTCCATCTCTCTCTCTCATTATTCTAAGGCTAAACTAAACTAATAAGTTCTGGCAAAGAAAGTGGCTGAGAATTTCTTATTCCAATTACGTCATGTATATTGTTGTATGGTAGTCGAATTAGTTGGACCAGATGTGGAAGACCACTAATTAACTTTTATGACACGTAGAGAAAAGCGTTATGGCATTGCTAAATTAAGAAATTCTGCATATTTAATATTTACGCCAAATTAATAATAGCATAACATATTCTTTTATCCCCTGGCCGTTATTAAATAATATGCATTTCCACCTTATTTACTACTTAACCATAGTAAAGTATATTGACTTGGTGTAAAAATTAGGTTTGAGTAAGCTTTTGTCATAACTGACACCAAAATCTCAAAATAGATAATTAAAATCATTTCACCTCGTATCAAATGGACTAAGCTAACTATAATTGCTTTAGTAATATTTATCTGAAAAAGATAAAATTGGTAAAAATAAAGTAATTAGCATATGATTATTGATCTATTAGAATATGCGAAAGCTCTCAAATTATAACTTGTTGGCATACTTCAGACGATTGCCCCAGCAAGGATCACCCTCATTAGTTCCCGTAAGTCTTTTAATTATTTATATTATGCACTGCTAATTATTATATACTTATTGAGAACAAAAGTATAAGGTTCATCCGTAGGGAGGCTGGTCTGATAAGGCCGGGTCGGGTCTTAGGTTGCTACTGATTATTGTTTTGTCCATATTATTCTTTCGGTTTTTATAGTATCGGGCCTTATTCACTGATTTTTGTTATTATTTCTCATCTAGTTTCTCATTCTTATGTTGTTGTTATTGGTCATATGGTTCTGTTGATGGTACTAACATTTTGTCTACTCTACCCTCCCAAGACAGAGGTGGACCCAAGATTTTTACGTGACGGGGATACAGTATTTTGCTCAATCAGAGTCCCCTAAAGGCTTTTAATATTCAGGATGCCAAGTGCTTTAAATTAACCATTTTCAAGATATATACACATATACATATACAAGATTTCTACCGAAGCTTACGGGGGCCGATGACCCCTCATTATAATACATAGGTCCTCTTTTTGTCTCCTGACCCCACTTATGAGAACTCACTGGATTGTTGCATAGAGAACAAAAGTGGCTACTGGATTTTGACGCTACAAACGAAACAAAAAATGATTAGTCAATTGAGATAAAAAGTATTTGAGCTCTAGACACCACAAAACTGTATCGTATTCTTATTATGATAATGCTAAAAAAATACTTGATCTGAGTATTATCATATTATGCAAGTAAATGATAGACCATCATTTTTTATGGCGTGAATCAAAATACATATAGTTTAATTAATACGGCATAAAAATAATATATAATTAAACCACTTGTTAGATTAAACACTTAGTGATAATACCTTTATAAATATAATAATAACTAACGTGCTATAACGGATAAAATTATATTGAATGTATTAATTTTTTTTAGGATTTGAATATATAAATAAGTTAACTCTTCATATGAAACGTAACATATTATAAGAATATACTGATTAATTATGTGTAGCAACTTAACTTATAGAACAAATAATAAGCAACAAATTGAATGTGGAAAAAGTAAGGGTGACTAACAGGTGGGCCGGGCCGGATAGCAATTTTTATTTGAACCGTACGGGTTATGAAATCGGGCCGATTACAGTTAATTATTAACGGGTTTAACGGGTTCGGATTTATCCGGGTAAAAAGTAACTCATACAGGTAGAGGTTTAAGGGGCCGGACCGGGTTACAAGTATTTCATTTTTTTTTAATTTTTGTACACGTATTATGCCCGGACCGGTTAAACTGATTCAAGCACTGTTCATATGAACCGGACCGATCCGATCCCGGTTTAAACCGATCTGGACCGGTTCGGTGATGGGTTAACCCGGCCCGTTAGCCACCTCTAGGAAAAAGGATGAGCACTTTTGAAATGGTGCGAGTGTTTTATACGAAAGTTGTTCTTTGCCAGCAAATTGTGTGCAGACATCCGATTGTAGCATCCCTTAAAAAACGGCAAGTCCCAGCTTTACACTAAAATCCACTCACTTTGCTATTATTACAAATTTGTCCACTCCCCCACTTAATTCGTTTCCTTCTGGTCCAAAAATTATGTGTTGTTTGTTCGAATAATTACGGGGAAAAAAATTCAAAATAGCTAGGTTTACTTGGTCATTCAAAACTAGTCGCTTGTTGGAATTCCGGTTTAATATGCTGGAAGTTTATACAGAGTTGCACCCATCTTCAGTATATTATGCTGGAACTTTCCGTGTTGCAGCAAGATAGTGGCTATTATTTAATGACTTTGCAAACGCTGGATATTTTTGAATGATCAGTCTGAAAACTAGCTAGCCCGTGCTATTCTTACACAATTACGGCCTCCACGTTAGCACTATTTATCACTGTATAGCCGCTGTAAAAATAATAGCCGAATAATATTTAATATTTGTACAGTTATATATATATGTATACAAAAATTATACACCTTTTCAGCTATCAAATATAAACAGTTTTTGACATGAGTTAAAAGTGACGTTACTCTTTCAAGAATTATACATCGTTTCTAACCATATCCCTTTTCCTTTTATTCTTTTCTTTTCACTTTGAGAAGTTTTTGGAAGTCTTTCGTTGGGTGAAAATTATTTAAATTCCCTAATTTTATGTTTAAAAATACAATTCCATATTGTTGTTATTATTATTATTATTATTATTATTATTATCTAGAAAGTGCAGTTCACTTATAAATATATGTTCAAAATCCATGATAAAAGGAGGTATATATAGTACAAATAAAACCAAGCTGTCCCTAAATTTAGTAGGCGTTGGGACATAAAGAATTGTAAAGTTCTAAGAAATGGTGATTTTTTTTTCCAAGTGAAAATGATATTTAAAATTTAAAGTTGTGTTTGGCATAAATCTAATTTGAGTTGTTTTTGAAGTTTTGTGAGTGATTTGAATGAAAATTTTGAAAAATAGTTTTTTAGAGTTTTTTAAAATACATCTTCAAAGTGAAAACTAAAAATTTTATGAACAAATGTTGATTTTGAAAAAAAATAATATTTCTTTTGAAAAAGAAGTTTTTTTTTTTTTTTTTTTAAAATGTCCAAAGGGGCTCTTAAAAATAAGCTGTAAAATTCAAATCACAGTAGGGAGGTCAGTAACGTTCGAATTTGCCCAAATGGATGGCAAATACCGTAAATTGAGTGGAATATGATGCCCAAAAACAACAAACAAATAAGTGTCAGAAATCCGCCCCCTAATTTGTCGGTTTTTGTGTTTAGAGCTCCCTTCTTACAAATTTTCCAAAATACAGCCTGCGGGTCCCACCACCCTACCACCCCCAGCTGATCGGAAACACAGCAAATGATAATTCATTCCAAATAAATACAAAAAAAATTCCTAAACAAAAGAAGTAAAAGCTTCAAACCATAGCTGCCAAGCTAAAAAATAAAGTTTTTAGAGAGAGAAAGTTTACCCATTTTCTTCTTCATTTTCACATATACATACAGATATACGGAGCCATATACATACATACAAAATACGTGTTTATATATATATAGAGAGAGAAACAAGAAGAAAAGGTTTTCGTTTTAGTTGATTCATCGGAGGCAAGCTTTGTTTTCTTCTTCCTCTTCGTTATCGGCTGGGATTTTTGAAGCTTAAGAAGTCCGATCTGACTCACCGAGTCAAAATTTGGCTACTCTTTGCCTTGATGAGTTGGAGAGCAAGAGATCGATAGTTCAAAACTCGTCAATGGTAAGTCTCTGTTGAAACGACTTTACTCCCTGTCGTTTCGTGCCGTTTGCTATGTTTCATTTCGTCTAGTCTAATTGCTGTTGCTCTAGTCAAATCTGCTCAGCGCAAAGTCAATTTTTCGGATTAATATTTAGTATTTATTTGATGTTATTGTGTGGACGAAATTTAATTTGGACATCGTTAGGAAATAGTGTATTTTTTTTGTGCATGCGTGAAATATATAGGAATTGGACTGAAGATAGAGTGTTTGTATGTGTATTTATGTCTATTAGGACTAGAAATTTGTGCTATATACCCATGGATTAGTTTAATACAATTTTTTTAAATTCATTTCTGAAATTTGATTTTATCCTCTCTTTTTTTCCCAGTCCGAGAATTAGGTGTCAGAAAAAGATAAACAGTAGAATTAACTACTGACTAGTAGTAATTTGTTTTACTAGTATTGAATTACAGAGGTTGCAGACCGTAGTAGCAATCGGCAAGTTAAAAGAGGTTTCATAAAATGTTAATGAGGATGCTGTTATTGTGTTACTTTGAGGAGCTGAAATTTAGAAAATGCAGTTTCAACTTTAAAAGTGAATGTGGTAAAATAAATACAACTTTGGGCTTCAAAATTAAACTTTAACTGGTTAGTGGTTTCATATGTCTTTGGACAATATTAGAGATAAAAGTACTATTGAGAAAAATATTTAATAAAAATAAGATGTAACAAACTAACAATTATTTAATAAAAGATAAGTTAGAGTTTTGGATAGAAAAAATGGTTCGAGGCACGTTATGGAGGGTGCTTTCTTAAGAGTAGATTACCGTCGCTACCAAGGTGCAAATAACAAAGTGACGTCCTGCTCCCAAATTACAACAAACAACTCAGAGATCTTCTAATATGCACTCGTATAGAAGTTCCAGAGAACTCTTAAATCTCTCAACAACTTTTGTTTGAATTTTAGAATGAATTTAAAAAAAAAGACTCTTGAAAAGAGTGACAATATGAAGAGTCAAAAAGATGAAGACATGGAAACACAAGAGATCTGATATTTTGGCTAGGGGAATAGGTATTTATAGAGATAACTAACATACCTTTTCAATAACAGGTGTATCCTTTAAAGATTGGATCACAGCTTCTTAATAAAGATTAGATATATCTAAAGGATTGGATCACAAATTCTTAATAAAGATTAGATATATCCATTAAAAAATGGATTGCTCTAGGGTTTTGGTCTAGTGGTAAGAGTGCAACATGTGATGTGTGGGATAGGTGTACGTCACGACCAGTGTTGTGAAAAGCGTGAAGCGAGGAAAAGTGACAACCCCCATTTCACGAGAAGCGAGAAGCGAAGCGCTCGCTTTTTTGGAGTGAAGCGGAATCTAAAAAAATAAAATTAAAATAAATACTGCATAGAGGAATTCTCTGTTAAAAACTAGAAAAATTGGCCAGAAGAGAAAGAACGAAGGTAAAAAAAAAGTTCGCCAGCATTTAGGACGTTTAGAAAGAAGAAGAAGAAGAAAAAGAAGAAGAAGAACCCTAGTTGCTAGTGACTGTCGACTAGATGAAGAAATCAGAAGTCAGAAGTAGTCGACCAGTGTTGAACCCTAGTTGAAGAAGAAGAAGTGACTTTCGACCAGTAACCCTAGTCGTTGCTGCTGGAAGTTTGGCGAAGAAGTCGACTGTCTGACCAAAATAGAAGCATAGGGTTGGGTATTTTAAAACAGAGAAGCGGACGCTTCAGTCGCTTTGCTTCGCTTTCCCGCTTCTCGCTTTTTAGTGGGAAGCGGTCGCTTTTACTTACCTGAGTCGCTTCACCTGGCTGAAGCCTGCCCTTCACGCTTCACCTCGCTTCTCTCTTAAAGCGAGGAAGCGGGCGCTTTTTTAAACACTGGTCACGACAATGCCTGGTATTTAAGTGATGAAAGGTAAAGGGGCAGACCCATTGTCCACCGAGTTTTGAAGCTTGCGCTACTTGCCCTTGGGAATTTCTTGGTTATGAAAAAAAGAGAATGGATTACATCTTTTCAAAAAAAGGTAGTTCGTTTTTTTACCCTTATCAAAACAAGGTAGTGCTATTATTATCAAAAAGTAAAATTTGAATCACCCAAAATAAATCAACATATGTAGCACCTCATTGCTCTGAAATTAAGGTTGTCCAATGTCACATGCAGCTACAACCTGTGATCTCTTGCAGAGTCTCCTTGTGTTATCACATAGGTCCTAAGTTGAGTTGTGAAAATGAGTGAGGCATGGGTGATAAGATTAAATATTTGTGGATATATATCATGGGACTTCTTGAGGCAACAGAAAAGGAAGAAATTGATTAAAATATCATTTGCCAGTTAAAAAGGGACATAGACATTTGAATATAAAAAGTGTGTTTGTTTTACAAAAGAAAAACATTACAGCAAATAACTATGTGTGTTGATCACTTGCACAGAGAGCTATTTCTATTTTACTTTGATTTGGTAAAACAATATTAGAATAATGTGTACTAGTCGAAGTAAAAGCACGTGTGATATGTTCACAATGCTTCTGACACAGAGGATATATAGAAGTCAACACAACATTTTTTTATATTTTATTTTATAATTATGTAGGGAAATGGGAAGGGTGAAGGAGATAGTTAGGATTGAACCACCGTCTATTGTATGGAAGACTGCTATCATTACGACTAGTCTAAAGCCCTCGACGTCAATCTAGCCTCTAAGTACCAAAAGTTACTATGGTCAAATTTGTACGAGCAGGTGATCTTTCAGACACTTTGTGCATACAAGACCAGGTGGAACTAATTTTTTCAGAATTTGATAAATGAAACAAGGTAGCATAAATATAATATGGTGATAAGTTAAAGAAAATAACATTAAAAGAGTTATGTTTCTTTTATACTTTTATCAATGTATAAAACATTTGCATTTGAGAAAGAATTTTGCGTTTGCTTTGAAGAAGATTGCAACATAACATTGCTTCAAAGTGGATCTAAATAGGCCGTCAAATAAAGGAAACCATTTAAAAAAAGAAGAGGAAGTAGTCACAGAAGTAAATTTCCGAAGCTTCCGTTCGAACTTCAACTGTCAATCTTTTCCTGAAGTTCTTTTCCTGAAATACTTCAGTTGAGTGCAGTGGAGGGTTCGCTATTTTCTTACATTTGATTAGTTTTAATGATCTTTCATGAAATATCATCCATTTTTTCTTTATTATGGTGGTGGCCACACCTGCTTGCATGCACTTCGGCTAATCCACTTGTACCTGCTATCTCCCATTAACACAAGTATCGGAGGGTAACTCTGTCCACCAAGATTTGGACAAGGATTAGATAGATAGGACGAAATCACCAGCGGTCTTTTGCCTCTTCTGGGCTTTTTTCTAGAAATATCATCCTTTGTTTTAAGATTCCAATTTTCTTTGTAAATAGCAAGTTACATCTCAGAGCTTAGTCATGTTATCTTATTCTTATGATGGGTTTAGTTGACAAGATAATCTATATATGGAGTTGGTCCAATTTGTTATACTGTAATAATGCCTTGATAGTATAAGGTATATCTCACCATTTTAGGATGATATGTCAAAAATGAAAATTTCATGTACAACTACATTATGTTTGTTTAGGGTTCAAAGAGAAAGGGGGAAGCAAAGGGACAAATAGAGGAAGTGCAAGAGTCATTCCCCTTGTTAATCTAGGAAGTGAAAGACGAGGGAAGTAAATGAGCAAGTTTTGAACCCTCAAAAATGAATAGGAAGGAAGTAAATCTCATCCTCTGTCATATGAACCCTTTACTAAACAATGTTGTGAGAACAAATTACTCAGTGAAAATGTTAAATTCAGTCCCTCTCCCTTCCTCAAATGGTATTAGAGATCAGTCTGGTCATGTGGAAGACATATGAATGGAATATGGTGCGTAATAGAATACAATCTTAGAACTCAATAGTACTTCAGAACTAATTGCTGCATATCCCACTCTCTAGTGCCTAGAACCACTAACTGATGCTGCATCTTTTGGGGACACGATTGACTTTAAAATAGAGACAACTGAAAGTGACTAAAAACCCTAGTGTGCACTTCTGGCTGAATACTTTTGTTTCTTGGTAAATTATCAGTTATCCGCTTCCTAGATATATTTTTCTTCGCTGGTCTTCAGCCCAACCTCCTGAATTATTTGCTAGTCAATCTCTATCACTATACTCCCTCCTTCCCAAAAATTTACTTCTTTATTTACTTTTCATAGTCAACTGACTCGTTTTTGTCTCTAATTGGGCGTGGATTGATTCACTTATTGAAGACAACATGTAGATATATAGAGACTACATGAAAAGGATACTACAAATTGAAACGCTTTCATTTTGAATTGACAAGAAATGTCATTTAGAAATCTTAGTCAGAGATATTTCTTCTTTGAAAGAATACTTTTTTGATGGAAGTATTGTCGTGCAAACCAAATAATAGCGCTTTTTAAACTGAAATTGTGGCAATAACATGCTTCTTTTATCTTCATCAAGATGATCAATGTAAAATCTCGTAACTTATGTTAACCGTGTAATCTAAGTTTGTGTGGCCAAGATGGCATACTGTTACTTAAGTGTTTCATTTCAACCTTCAGTTTGTAGAGGCATTCTCTCTATGAAACAAAATATATTTTGTTGTGCTATTATTTTCTCTTCTAACTTCACTTTGATAATTACAATATGTTTGGAAAGCGTTTTTGACATGTAAGGTGCTTAATTGTATTCAAATTTAAGCCTACCTTACCTGTTCAAAGAGAAGAAAAAGGTTGTATTCAAAGTTGAAGTTTAGACTGCTAGTTCCATTCTTGGGGCGACTCCTGTCCATTTAGCTATATTTGTTGCTTTCCAAATTTCCCATATTTTTTTTTGGTATTGTGATAGAGCATAGGCGAACGACCTCTACGCCTAACACTGAAGGAGAGTATTATTTTAGATGCATGATTTCATTTCAGGGTGGATTCTGAGGTTTAAGTTCATGCATAAATTTCACAAGTTTGTCTTGCTTTCTCTTGTCTGTTTTATTCTGTCTCTTAGATTCTGAAACAAAGGTGAGATTAAAAAAAAAAGTCAACACTGGATGACTTACCCCCTTGTCTCCCTTCCTCCCTTGTTTCTCAATCTCTTCGCATTAGCATGAGCGTAGTCTAAAGACTTTTGTTGAATTGTATCGATTGCTAAATCAACGATGCCTCAATCCCAAATTAGTTGGGATTAGATCTATGAATCCTCTCTGTCCATTTCACTCTACTCAGGTCCATTTCATTCTTATACCATTTATAAAGTTTAAATTTTCTGTTGTTGTTGTTAGAATGACTAAGATAATGTGTGGTAATCATTGTTCTCTTGGTATCTCATGCAAATACCTTTTTGCAGGCATCAGTCAACATAATTGTCGGTTCTCATGTTTGGGTGGAAGACCCTAAATTGGCATGGTCAGATGGAGAAGTTATCAAAATACACGGTCAAGATGTTCATGTTAAAACCTCAAATGGGAAAGAAGTGAGTATTTGGTTTGTAACAGCTATATTTATTCAGGGTTATACTTTGTACCAGTTTGAAGGGAAAGTGAATTAATGTGCTTATATTTTCTACACTTCTTAATGTTTGGTCAGACCTCACTAGTGCAATAGATATTTTGTAGTATTCAGCACTCGGTTCTTGTATTATATTTGGGGAGGAATATTTCCTGCCTATTGGTGGTTCCTTTTCCTATAGGTATTTTATAAAATATGACGTGCTACTGTTTGTATGTGTGCATATTTGTATGTACTATGCATGCATGCAATATATCCAAGGATGCCCGATCTAACATATTAAAGCCTTTCTTAGAATAAACTGTGATCAATATATGTTACTGAGAACTAACACCTTCCCAATTTTAGCTATGCAAACAATATGTTAAATTCTTCAAGAGGTATAGGAATGCACTAGTTTAACCCCTGCGGCCGTTCACCATAATGACTGTGAAATGCTTCTTGTGAGAGAAATTTGAGGCAGGTCTATGGTAAAAGTTTACCTTTTTGACTAACATCATGAACCAAGTTACTTGCATCTCTCGAGATGAGTTGACCCTTCTTTACTTTCGTATAATTCTTAATTTGTTATGATCCGACTATAAATGAATTCGAAATAATATAGGGTGTCAAAGCTGATGAACAACTTTTCATATTGACCTTGTGGCTTTCTTTTGCATATACACCACGAATATCTCTCTGAATATTATTGCTTGTTGCTTCATGCATTAGTTCTAGTTTGTGTGCACGTTTGCATGTCACCTCCTTTGTGCACCAAATGTATCATTGTTCTCTAATTTGAGTTGGTGTAAGTTTTTTAATTTTGATTGTCTATCGTCGTATTGGCTTCCGGGGAATGTTTGATTCATCTAGACTGTAAATTTGTTAATCGTGTTCTTCTTGTAGAGTCAAGTTTTATGCTGTACTTCCTCTAGTCGTGCAGTCGTTAACTTATTCAAAATGTGAATAGCTTTTCTCGAGGACCCTTTCAGAGCACCTGCAGTCTGCCGGTCCCTGAAGCTTAAACATTTTCATTTCAACCAACAAATCAGTTCTTGCATTTTTTTTGGTTGTACAAGGAGTTCTTTTTTAACTAAGATTGTAATAGTTTCGAACTAATGATCTCAGGTTGTTGCAAATATCTCTAAAGTGTTCCCTAAAGATACCGAGGCCCCTCCGGGAGGTGTAGATGATATGACCAAGCTTTCCTATTTGCATGAACCTGGAGTTCTGCAAAACCTGGCTACTAGATATGAGCTCAATGAAATTTATGTAAGAGATTTGATTTTCCTTGTAATCATGCAAATTGGTCGTTGATGCACACTAGTTGCAATTCATGAATTTATTATCCTTCGGAGAAAGTTTTCTTAGTTTTTTTTAATATCTTTTGTCCAGACGTACACCGGAAACATATTGATTGCAGTTAACCCTTTCCAAAGATTGCCTCATCTGTATGACACTCACATGATGGAACAATACAAAGGAGCAGCATTTGGGGAGCTGAGTCCGCATGTTTTTGCAGTTGCAGATGTTGCATATAGGTTGAGTTTTTTTCTGACGTGTGTTCCTCTTTTTATTGCTTTGGCATGATATCTCACATTTATTTATTCTCATTGTGGTCTCAGGGAAATGATCAACGAGGGAAAAAGCAATTCAATTTTGGTTAGTGGAGAAAGTGGTGCTGGTAAGACTGAAACTACAAAGATGCTTATGCGTTATCTTGCATATCTTGGGGGTCGGTCAGGCGTCGAAGGTCGAACTGTAGAACAACAAGTTCTAGAAGTAAGAGTGACTTTTCAATTTAATTTAAATCTACCATTGGTAGCTTCGGACGAAACTGGGCTTATTCTTTCAATTACTGTTTAAACTTCATGTTATTGTTGATACTTAGTCCAATCCCGTTCTTGAAGCATTTGGAAATGCCAAAACTGTGAGAAACAACAACTCAAGGTTAGTAACTTCTGTAATTGAAGCCACAGTAGATGTTAATTGTTTCAGCAATTTTGTTAATGGTTTCTAAATGTGACTGTTTCTTTGTCGTGATGTAAATGGTGTAATCCTTTCAGTCGTTTTGGTAAATTTGTCGAGATACAATTTGATAAGAGTGGGAGAATATCTGGGGCAGCTATACGAACTTACCTTCTGGAGAGATCTCGTGTCTGCCAAATCTCAAATCCTGAGAGAAACTACCACTGTTTTTATCTTCTTTGTGCTGCTCCAGCTGAGGTATCTATGTTTGTTTTCTGTTTTGTTTTTGATTGTCTTTAACTGTTTAGCTGATCTAATGTTAACGACGCACGTAATTATGATATTCTTTTGCTTTGCAGGAGATAGAGAGATATAAACTAGGGAACCCAAAATCATTTCACTATCTTAATCAGTCCAAATGTTATGCATTGGATGGAGTAAATGATGCTGATGAATATCTTGCAACAAGAAGGGCTATGGATATAGTGGGAATCAGTGAGGAAGAGCAGGTTAGTTTTCCTCCGGACTAATTTGTTTTGCGGATAACATGAATATTGCTAATGCATTAAAAAATATGTTCAGGATGCTATTTTCAGGGTGGTTGCCGCAATTCTTCACCTTGGTAATGTCGAATTTGCAAAAGGTGAGGAGATTGACTCTTCTGTGATTAAGGATGAGCAGTCTCGGTTTCATCTCAATATGACGGCAGAGTTGCTCAAGTAGGTCTATTTTCTTCTTTTGAACTTGACTGCATGTTTTTATTTTGGATCTGTTCATTCTGCTGGATCTTATGACTAATAATTGATAGGTGTGATGCCAAGAGCTTGGAAGATGCACTAATTACACGTGTAATGGTCACACCTGAGGAAGTTATTACGAGGACTCTTGATCCAGAAGCTGCTCTGGGTAGTAGGGATGCTTTGGCTAAAACCGTGTATTCTCGCCTTTTCGACTGGTAAGCAAGTCAAATACCTGATGTTACTAACTTACTATCACTTCTACTGTCATAAGACATGTGTACATTGTCTTCCTTTTGTTTCTTCAAGTGAAGCTTCGTCCTTATTAATGATGTAGTTATAACACTCCCGCAAGATGTATTAGATGTGTTATTAGATGAAGTAGATGGAGATTGAGG
>ML274003.1:52686-99995 GCA_005239495.1 Nicotiana undulata | reverse complement strand
TCTGTCTGGTTTCCTTCTTTGCGATCGCAGAAGCAGGGATGCGATCGCAGAGAAGTAATTATGATGGGCCATCAAATGTTCTCTGCGATCGCAGACATCTCTGCGTGATCGCATAAGGTCCCCTTCCCAATTCTATGCGAACGCAGACTCACCCCTGCGATCGCACAAGTCACCTACCCCCCCTACTGCCTGTTCCTCTCTGCGGTCGCAGACCTCACTCCTGCGATCGCATAAGCCCACCTCCCTACCCTCTGCGATCGCAGGCCCCATCTATGCGATCGCATAGTGCTTCCTGGGGGCCATGGTCACTTGTTCTCCGCGATCGCAGGCCTGATGTCGCGATCGCACTGAAGGCTTTCCTGGGCAGCCTTTAAATGCCCAATTACGGGCTTTCATCCTCATTTTCCAATTACCAAACTCCATTGAAGCACCTTAGAGCTGGGGGAAAGGCTGTCCAAAGCCACTATCATCTAAGGTGAGTGACTTTTTCTCTAAATTATCAATTTTTCATGGAATTCATCCAACTTTGTTCTTAAAAATATCAAAATCATGAAATTTGGTAGGAATTTCTAGGGCTTTAATAATTAGTGAATTATCCCTTTTTAGCCGTGAATTCCTAAATAAATTAGGTAATTACGATCCTTAGACTACGGGTAATTTAATCCTTCAAGAATTTTCAAAATCCGAAAGCGGGGGCCCGGGGTCGAAATTTCAAAAATCGCCAAGAATGTTAAATTTTAGGAATTCTTGATAATTCTCCTTCTTGAACCTTAAATTGATTCAATCATGCTATGTTTGGCTATTTGTGAATCGTCAAGAGTAATTTCGGAGTTTCGGGCGCATCTTTTGATCCGGTCATTGGTCTGAGGAGTGCTTCGTCGAGGTAAGTCTCCTTTCTAACCTTGTAAGAGGGAAATTATCCCCATAGGTGCTCTATGTGTTATATGTTTGTATTCGGGGGCTGCGTGCGTACCTTGTGACGAGAGTCCGCACGTAGCAACTACTATGGTTATGTCCGGGTAGTTTTAGTATCACAGCATGCCTTGTCTTCTACTTTGAAATGATTTATATGTTATAATTCTTGCTTGGATGTAGCATTGTTTCCTTGAATATTTCATTGATTAAGTATTTGGACAGATTTGATATGTGAAGTGAACCTAGTAATTGGTATACGTAGGCTGTCGCTTTGCAAGTTACATTCCGCAAGTGACATGTAATTCCTTCCACTCTTAGGGGAGCGGGCCGTACGCCACGGCGAATATATATATATATATAGTGCACTCCTGGTTTGGGCCGGTCGATCCCCGGCAGTGCATCGACGAAGTTACATTATGATATGATATGATTACACTGATGGACGCACTCTTGGTACTGGCCGGTTGATCCCCGGCAGTGCATAGCTCTTTGGTATGATTACATTATCCACATGCACTCTTGGTATGGGCCGGTCGATCCCCGACGGTGCATAGCTATTCTTCCCCCTGATTCCATCCAAATATTTTACTCTTCGGTGCACAGGGCTGCTCGGTATTGTTTCCCGACTTATGATTTGACGATTGTTTGAGAAAGACTAAAAGGGAAGTTGCTATTGTTTGAGTAATTATTTGAGAACTCTGTGATATTTCATTATTATTTGTACCCTGCTACATGTCTACTGCTTTCTTTATATCCTGCTTTACTTCATTACTGCTGGACCTTAGTGAGTATTGAGTCGACCTCTCATCACTACCTCTTCGAGGTTAGACGGGATACTCACTGGGTACATATTTATATATATGTACTCATGCTGCACTTTCCTTTCTTTCTGCACTTGATTGTGCAGGTCCGGAGGCTGGTCCGTCTGATTATCAGGCCGGTGCTAGATATTGATAGCGTGGTTATACTTCACGGTGAGCTGCTTTCCTGGCGATTTCCTAGCAGCACCCTGGAGTTCTTTTGTTATATCCTCTGTCTATTTCATTGAAGCTGAGACCCTGTGTATATTATAGTCATTGTGTATTCAGTAGTTGCCCGTGACACTCGTGACACTAGTTCCTGGCACACACGCGGTATATATTTTGGGTATTGGGTTGTATATCTATGTATATGTTTTATTTCGGCCTTGTATTTACTATGATTTTACCTTCACTCAAGGCTAGTATCAGGTTGGTTGTTTTAAACTGGTAATTATTGACTTGTTTGATCGAACGGAAAGGGTATCACCTAGTGAAGGTTATTTCGGCTTGCCTAGCCCCGTTGTTGGGCGCCATCGTGACCTGAATTAGGATTTGGGTCGTGACACTGTTCCCACTGTCGGAACCCCATTCTGACTCCGATAGCCTATTTTCCACTGCCGACCGGGAACCGCCAAAAAACTAACTTCCGCCAATTCAAGCCTAATTCTACACCGGACATCACAAAAACATTCTGAACACACTCCTAAGTCTCAAATCACCTAACGAAGCTATCTGAGCCATAAAATCCGCATTTCGAGGTCGTTTACCAATAATTCAACTCCCAATGAATTTTCCAACTATAAAGCTATTTTTTTAGAGACTAAGTGTCTCAATTCTCACTACAAATATTCCGAACCCGAGCCAACCGACTCTAGCACATCATAAACAGTATAACCAACCTATGAAAAGATAAAAACAATAAATATAATGCAGATTCTACGGAACTACCGGCTGGGTCGTTATATTCTCCCCCTCTTAAACAAACGTTCGTCCTCGAACAGGTCTAGAAACATACCTGGAGTCTCAAACAAGTGAGGATATCTGCTCTACATCTCCCGCTCGGTCTCCCAAGTAGCCTCCTCCACTGGCTGACCTCTCCACTGTACCTTCACTGAAGCTATATCCTTAGACCTCAACTTTCTGACCTGACGACTCAAAATGGCCACTGACTCTACCTCATATAACATATCACCCTCGAGCTGAATTATGTTGAAGTCTAAAACATGAGACGGGTTACCAACATACTTCCGGAGCATCGACACATGGAATGCCGGATGCACACTCGATAAGCTGGGTGGCAAGGCAAGTCTATAAGCTACCTCTCCAATCTTCTAAAGTACCTCAAAAGTCCCAATGAACTGGGGACTCAGCTTTCCCCTCTTTCCGAACCTCATAACACCCTTCATGGGTGACACCTTCAGCAGTACCTTATCACCTTCCATAAAATACACATCCTGGACCTTCCGGTCCGCATAACTCTTATGCCTAGACTGCGTCGTGCGAAGTTGCTCCTGAATCAACTTCACCTTCCCCAACACATCCTGAACCAAATCTGTGCCTAATAGCCTAGCCTCACTGGTCTCGAACCAACCAACTGGAGATCTACACCTCCTACCATATAAGGCCTCATACAGGGCCATCTGAATACTTGACTGGTAGCTATTATTATATGCAAACTCCGCGAGTGGCAGAAAATGGTCCCATGAACCCCCAAATCAATCACACAGGCACGCAACATGTCCTCCAAAATCTGAATAGTCCGCTCCGACTGCCCGTCGGTCTGAGGATGAAATACAGTGCTCAACTCTACCTGAGTACCCATACCTCTCTGCACGGATCTCCAAAATTGAGATGTGAACTAAGTACCTCTGAAGATATGATAGAAACTGGAACCTCATGCAACCGAATAATCTCCCTGATGTAGATACCAGCTAACCGCTCCAAAGTATAAGTAGTACTGACAGGAATGAAGTGCGCGGACTTGGTCAGTCGATCCACAATGACCCAAATAGCATCAAATCCCTTCACAGTCCGTGGAAGCCCAACTACAAAATCCATGATGATCCGCTCCCACTTCCATTCCGGAATATCTAACCTCTGAAGTAATCCACCTGGTCTTTGGTGCTCATACTTGACCTGCTGGTAGTTAAGACACCGTGCTACATACTCAACAATATCTCTCTTCATCCGTCTCCACCAATATTTCTGTCTCAGATCCTGATACATCTTCGCGGCACCCGGATGGATGGAATACCGCGAGCTATGGGCCTCTGCTAATATCAACTCTCGAAGCCCATCCACATTGGGCACGCAAATAGGGCCTTGCATCCTAATAACCCCGTCATCACCAATAGTCACATCCCTGGTATCACCTCGACGGACCCTGTCCTGAAGAACTAACAAGTGTCGGTCATCATACTGGCGTGCTCTAATCTGACCATAAAGACACTACAACAAAAAGGGGCTTTAGCGGCAATAAAAAAGGGCATTGGCGGCAATAACAATAGCCGCTATATCATTTACCGGCCATTGATGTTTAGCCGCTGAAGCCAGGGTCGGTAAAGCCTTTAGCGGCGTTTCTCACAAAAGCTGGTAAAAGCCCTAGCTTATTGCCGCTAAATATCATTTGCTTTAACGGAAATTGTTTGTGGCAATTATGTTGGCTACTAAATCCAATCTAAAATGGCTATTGATGCTCTTTTAGCGTCCATTTTTATAGCCGCTAAATTCAAAATAATTGTCACTAAATATTGTTACTTTTAGCGGTAATTGATTTGTGGCAATTAGAATGGCTATAATATTCCTTCTGAAAACATATTAATATGACCTTATAGCATCTATTTTAATGGCTGGTAAATTCAATTAAATTGTAGCTAAAACTCATTTTTAATGACAATTATAATGGCTACAATATCCCCCTAGGGAAACATCATAATTTTTCCTTTTATCGTCTATTTTTATAACCGGTATATGTTGTTAAATTAGCGCTAAAATTCACAAGCAATAACGACAATAATTTAGCCACCATTAATATAGCTACACACTTTCAAAAAATGATCTAAATAATAAAATATATTAATATTGATTCATAAAAACATAATGTATCTCATTAGTCTTAACAAACAAAAGTACTAATCAAAAATATTAATATCACAGTAAATTAAAAAATAAACTTACATTGTTTGAAGCAAATAGCTAATGTCATTATATAACTAATCATAAGAAATAATAGTCTTCAAATAATTTCTGCAACGATCTATCATATTGAATCTTCCACGCGCTAAATTATATATCATCAGACTGTATGACCTGAAATTACAAAATAACTATGTCAACACATAAAATATAATAGTCTTCAACTGGGATGTTTATCGAGCAAAAATATTAAATTCATATATCATGGCATACATGTTTGATTTAGAGAAAAACATAGTGCCTGAATAATAGATTTATAAGTTAAATAGAGCTCAGATTAGTTGGATTATCATATTGACTTTTACAAGTATATGACTGTAGTACAACAATTATTATGTCTTAATCCCATGCTAGTTGGAGCTTGCTTTATAAATCACTCACTCCATTTTGCTCATATTGGACTCATCACACTCCAAATCTACAATCAAGCGTCAATATCCTCTAAAAAGAACGAGAGGGAAAAAGGAGAGAATGTCTACAAACAATATCAGTTAAACACAATTAAAAAAGTTTGTGATGCACCGTAGATGTATGCATAAGCAAGAAAATTTTCTTCTTCTACTAGCCAGCATTAAATATAAGACAAAGATGATCACACCAATATAGACATAAAAAATATATACACTTTATGCATTACAATATATTGTAGAAATATACTATTATCTCTTCTATAAATGGTACTAATACTAATAAAGTTCAACACAAAGATAATTCGAGACAGGTGTAAAGCATACAACATCAGATTTACACTATTATTTAAGAGTATATTTGGGTTATCTTAGTCCAACAGCTAAACACTTCCTTAATTCAACACTTATGGGGTCCTTTGGTTAAATCTTCCCTAGTATTATTGAAGTTCTCGATATAATCTGTAAATTCAACTCTATGTGGGCAGCAAAATATGAACAGTTATATTCTATGCTCTAAAACTACCTAATGAGCATTGTAAATCTTTTAGATTTACCAGTTGTTTTCCTTTACAGTAACACTTTATCATGGTAAAAGAAAAAAAGCACACTTTCTAATAATTAACAGAAGATCAACACTGGAGTGCTTAGCCATATAACAAACTCAAACTACAACAAAGATAACCCTCACCATATCGAGAGTTGCCTAGTGACAACTCCTTCAGTCATATTTGGTTTAACAATGGAGGCTTGAGATTGAATATTTTTTGTGTTGTTCTTACCTGGAGATTGCAGCAGTTGTTCACCAGCAGAAAGTGCAAATTTAAGTGGCTTTGGATTATCCAAAGCGTTCCAAAGGGCTCTATCATGTGCTGAGATCATCGTCTTGTTTGACAGCATAAAAGCTGGTGCGAGAGGGCTCAACTTTGTCTTTGGAAAAACTGTGGCAATATTGTTTTTCGGCACTGTTGGTGAGCTACTTGAAAGTAGGCTATCTTCATCTCTCTGTTCTTCACTATCACTAACCTCCTCGTCTTTTTCAACTTGGTCAACCCAAGTTTTGGGCTTTGATACTACTATATCACCTACACGTTCAAAGCCATGTTCATTTGGTGCAAGTTCATCACCTCCCTCTTTCCTTGAAGCTGCAATTTTCACCACCTCTCTGTCATTCCCAGTAGATAGAAGAACCTGCCCAGTTTCACTTCCATGATCACCAAAAGACTCCAAAGATTGGGAAGGAACTTCGTGTACCGATGTGTTCAAGGTTACCAAAGGTTGCTTGATCATAGGAAACATCATGGCAACTTGAGTATCCTTGATGATTAAGGCCACTTATGGACTGGAAATATGCAGCTTAAGATTGCTGGAGTGTGGTGATTGAATACCCATTGAACCCTCAACCAAACTACCCCCGGCTGCTTTACTTCGAGCACCCAACTCCTTAACTAAAATGTCACTGCCTTGGTTCTCATCACCACTGTTAGTATGTGAAACAATTTGCTGCACCAAATTGTTATTACTTGTTGTTTTTAAATCGAATCCATGCTCCTCCTCACCTGCAAGTGCCTCAAAAAAATTGGGACTGGAAATATCGTTTGTCGCATTAGGTCGAAAACCTGGAAACCTTAGCTTTAGTTGTTCATCCTTCACGCCTGGGGATATATTTTTTCTACCAGGAGATCGTACCATCTTCCAATCACTCTCAGATGCACTTTTTTTTTATCCATCTCCTTTAGAAGCCATCTCAACGTGAGCATGTCCCTTGTCATTCGTAGCAGCAATTTTGTTCGACTGCCCTGCTTTCTCCAGTACTGCCCTAACACCTGAAGCCTCTGTACCTTGCCCCTCATCATGTACAGCAGTAGCACCTGCTGGTTTTTCTAGTGCAGTAGTAGATTTACCAATCTTCGCATCTAGAGACTTAGCAGGAGCTGCTTGTTGCACTATAGCAGCTTCCAACCTTATAAAAACACTATAGAATGATTCATAATTATCTCAAACTAAAGCTGATTACCTTAATCAGGATTTGGACCATGAGGTCCCCCCTCCACTTGGCAAAATCAATTGGTACAAAGTCTATATCATTTAACATTGTCAGATTACATAACATGACCTAGTTATCATCATATTAATATAGTACAAGTGTTCAAGGGAAAAGGACTAAAACATTTCATTCATACATATATAACATCAGAAATTGTACTTTCCACAACTACTTGCTATTTAAAAAAGGAGCCGATGGATTTCAATGATGTAATCTTCATTACAAGTTTGCCCTTGGAAAAGGGAGAAAAACATGGTGCTCAGTACGTTTTGCTGTCTTCAGTCTCAGAGCCATGCAAAATATTTGAAAACTTTTAAAGGAAAGAAGCTGCTTTCACCTCAACTTAAACAGACATGTACGTGTGATACTACTATATATGCATTTGGGAAACAAGCATTTACAAATGCATATACTATTTTTTCCACATGTTTTTATTTAACTGATGAAAAAAATAGTATATGCATTTGTAATTCCACAAATCAGAAACTGCGAGAAAGTTGTTGGTTCAGTTTGTAATGGTCATGTATAGTATCTCTCTAAAGAGTAAAGACTTAACTTATGTAAGAGATATGCGCACTTCAAAGTCATCTCTGTAGCAGAAAAGAAGCTTTCTACAGCAAATGCAGCCGATATAACATTACAGCGATAATGGTGGTAGAGACCGGGGGGTGCTGACAAAGGGCCAACTGCCAAGTGAAAATGGAAAACATGGCAATTCATAACTCTTGAGTTATATCTGGCAATTCACCATGATATCTCAAAATCAAATTGCGGAGAGTAAAAGGATAGAACTTTGACCCGATTTTCGCTTTACGGAAGCAAAACAATCTGCATTTAACTTTAGAAAGAAAATAAAATGCAAATGCAACGGACAGAACCTAAATCATGTTTGAATAATCGCTGAAGACTGAAGAGCTGGGAACTAAAATACATTCTTAGTAACCTATTAACAGTGAATTTGAAAATTTGCACATAAAAATGGAGATTTATATTTCTCATTATTGCGTTAATTTGATACTCCATCTGGTTCACAATAAGTGACAAGTTTACTTTTTCATTTTGGTTCAAAATAAGTGTCCATTTATATAATCAAGAAAGAATTCAATTTGTTTTTACAAAATAACCCTTATGTACATAACCCTAAAATGTTTTCTTACTCCTCACATTAAATAGTTAATTAGGGGTAGTTTTAGTCATAATAAGTATTTTTGTATAGAATTTAGTATTTTCTTAATGGGCGTGCTAAAAGCAAATTGATCACTTATTGTGAATCGGAGGGAGTATATAAGAGTTAACATAGGTACAACAAAAAACAACTACCCAAATTCCCACGCAAATCCTAAATCTCATGACTCATGAGAGGGATCATGAATCACAAAAGTAAGAAACGTAGCAGTAGACGTTTTGTGGTCTCTATTGATGGCAAACCAAAGTCATCAGTTTTAATACCATATGACATCTGAAACCTCAGATGATACTCAAAGTGGCTATTTTTCTTTGAAAAACAAAAAAATTAAACATGTCAAAGACATTTACCATGGGTTCAAAAGCACTACAGAAGCAAAAGCAAAGTCCTATGGTAACCATCTCAAAACAAAATCACTATACAAATGCATTTGTTAATTGGGCAGAGTCAACTCTTAAAACAAACACTACAATAGATAACAAACTTCTAGAAATCAACCAAAGAATAAAAAGATCTTATTGTAATGAGTAACAGTGGTTCTAATAACAAAATAGTGAGAAAAGGAAAAAATAATTATTTCAGAATCATAATGATGCTTCAATCTGAAATAAACAGGATCTTGGATAAGTAATCTGGAAAAAAAAACTAGAAAATAAAATTATTAGCATTCGGTCAACTAGCTTGGACAGAAATTAATACAAAGAAATGAATGTTAAACAGCTAATTAAAAGATAATAGATCGAAGAACAATCTAAAACTACACTTATCTGCTCAATAATGAAAACCCTAAGTCTCCAATAATGCTTGGTGAGCTATCATTTTCCCATTTATTTCAAGTGTTTTCTGAATGTGACTTCACTTCCACAGCAATAAATAGAACTTCTGGAGCGCACTGACCTGAACAACTGAGGGGGAGGTAGAAGACAGTGAAGACACTATGCGAGTTAGGTTTTGTTTCAGTTTCCCTTTCAATCGGAGGGAATATGTTTTCAAGAGACGTCGTTTAATTTCCCTTTGATTAAAGGAAATATGTTTTCCTATTGTTTTCTAATGGGAGGGAATGTAATTTTTTGCCCAAAAAATTGGAGGAAAATCTTTTATTTGTTTTGTAAGGAAGGAAAGTTAAAATAATAAAAAAGTAATTTCAATTAATGATTTTTAGTGGTAATTTTTTTAATTGTCGATAAAAGGATATCTTTTACTGGCGAATGGTCATGTGCCCCTAAAATTTCAGCCTAAATAATTCATTAGCGGCAATTGCCTTATTGCCGCTAAATAATTGCCGCCAAAAGCATTTTTTGTAGTAGTGAGAGAAGACCTAGAAGCCATGCTAGCTAACACCCGCGGAGGCTCTGACAAATCCAATCTCACCAACTGAGCCGCTAGAGCCTGAACATCAAGTGCTAAAAGTCGCTCCGCTGCTGAAAGGTAAGCTAGACTCCCCAAACTCTCGGCTCTGCGACTCTGGGCATCGGCCACTACATTGGCCTTCCCGGATGATATAAAATAGTAAGGTCATTATCCTTGAGAAGCTCCAACCATTTCCTATGATGCAAATTCAAGTCCTTCTGCTTCAGTAGATACTGCAAACTATGATGATAAGTGAAAATCTTTACATTGTACCCCATACAAGTAATGGCGCCAAATCTTCAAGGCATGAACAATGGCAGCTAACTCAAGATCGGGCACTGGATAATCATTCTCATGCACCTTCAACTGTCTAGACGCGTAGGCAATCACCCTACCGTCCTGCATCAATACCGCTCCCAAACCAACTCTAGAAGAATCACAGTAGACTGTATAAGAACCTGAACCAGTAGGCAAAACCAGTACCAGAGTTGTGGTCAATGCTGACTTGATCTTCTGAAAGCTCTCCTCACACTCATCAGACCATCTGAATGGAGCACCCTTCTGGGTCAATCTGGTCAAGGGCGAAGCAATAGAAGAGAACCCCTCCACAAATCGACGGTAATATCCCGCCAAACCAAGGAAACTCCTAATCTCTGTAGCTGAGGACAGTCTGGGACAACTCTGCACCGCCTCAATCTTTTTCGGATCAACCTGAATACCCTCACTAGACACCACGTGCCCCACGAAAGCTACTGAACCAAGCCAAAGCTCACACTTTGAGAATTTTGCATAAAGCTTCTCCTCCCTCAACCTAGGTAACACAACCCTCAAATGTTGAGCATGCTCCTCCTGGCTACGGGAATATACCAGGATGTCATCAATGAACACAATGACGAAAGAATCAAGGAAAGGCTGAAATATGATGTTCATCAAATGCATGAACACGGCTGGGGAATTGGTCAGCCCAAATGACATAACCAGAAACTCATAATGACCACATCTGGTCCTGAAAGCAGTCTTCGGAATGTCAGAATCCCGAATTTTAACTGATTATACTCGGATCTCAAATCAATCTTAGCGAACACTCTAGCTCCCTGAAGATGGTCAAACAAGTCATCATACGGGGCAAAGGATACCGGTTCTTCACCGTAACCTTATTCAATCTGCCGATAATCAATACACATGTGCATGAAGCCATCCTTCTTTTTCACAAACAACACCGGTGCACCCCAAGGTGACACACTAGGCCGAATGAACCCCTTATCTAAGAGTTCATGAAGCTTCTCTTTCAACTCCACTGGTGCCATACGATAAGGTGGAGTAGAGATAGGTTGGGTGCCTGGCACCAAGTCAATACCAAAATCAATGTCCCTATTAGGTGACATGCCTGGCAGGTCTGCAGGGAATACATCCGAAAAATCACGAACCACAGGAACAAAATCAACAGAAGGAGTCACACTACTAACATCCCCCACAAAAGCCAGATAAGATTCACATCCTTTCTCAACCATACGCTGAGCCTTAAAGTAAGAAATCACTCTGCTAGGCACATACTCAATAGACCCTCTCCACTCAACTCTCAGAACTCTGGGCATAGCCAGGGTCATGGTCTTAGCGTGACAATCAATAATAGCATGACATGGGGATAACCAATCCATGCCCAGTATCACATCAAAATCAACCATGTTGAGCAACAACAAGTCTACTCGGGTCTCCATACCCCCAATAGATATCACACACGACCGGTACACACGGTCCACAATAATAGTATCGCCCACCGGAGTCAATACATGAACAGATGTAACTAAAAACCCACGGGGCATACTTAGAAAGTGAGAAAAATATGATGAAACATAAGAGTATGTGGAACCAGGGTCAAATAAAGCCAAAGCATCACTGTGACAGACTGAGATAGTACCTGTAATCATTGCATCGGAGGCCATAGCATCAAGCCTAGCCGGGAGTGCATAGATATGTGGCTGGCCTCCACCTGCTCGACCTCCCCCTCTAGGGCGGCCTCTAGCTGCCTGAACTCCACCCCTAGTTGCTTGGGTAGGTGGTGAAGTAACTGGGGCTGATGTCGAGGGCTGAACCCTCTGCTGAGATGAACTACCAGAACGACCAGGACACTGCCTCCATAAATGCCCAAACTCTCCACACTCAAAACAACTACATGGAGCTGGAGATGGGGACTGAAGGGAACCCCTGCCACTAGAATAGCCACCGGATGAACCATGCATAGAATAACCCTGGAATGATGATGCACTGGAGGAACTCTGAGCTGGAAGGGCACTGAAGGAAGAACGTCCCGGGTGAGAGCTGCTGGGACCCGGCCCCGAGATGCGCCACTATAAGCTAGGCGAGCTAGCTAAGGAGGTCTAAATGGACGACCTCTACTGTGCTGAAACTGCTCTCTAAGAGGAGCACCACTAAAGCTACCTGATCCCCAAGGCCTCTTAGCCTCCCTCTCCTCGCGCTCCTACCTGCGAACTGACTCAATATCCCGAGCAATGTCAACAACCTGCTCGAATGTGGCACCTGACACTCTCTCTCTAGTCATCTAGATCCGAAGTTGATACGTGAAACAAACCTTCTGATCCTCTCCCTATCAATAGGGACTAACTCAGAAGCATGTCGATCCAACTTAGAAAATCGCATCTCGTACTGGCGGCTCCTCTCTGTGGGACTGAGGAACATACTTCTCCAAAATGATCGTGGAGAAATGCTGCCAAGTGAGGGGTGCTGAACCAACCGGACGACGCCTCTCAAATGCCTCCCACCAAGTGAAAGCAGCACCAGCAAACTAAAATGTAGCAAACGAGACCCCACTGTTCTCCAGAATACCAGCAGTATGGAGTATCCTCTGGCACTTATCTAGAAAACCCTGGGCATCCTCGCCCTATGTGCCGCTGAAAGTCGGAGGCTGAAGTCTAATGAACCTCTCCAGCCTGCGCTGCTCATCCCCAGGCATAGCAGGGACCACATAGTCCTGAACTGGAGCAACTGGCTGAGCTGGGATTGCCCCAGATGCCTGAAAACCCTGTCCAACCTGCTCAGGTGTCCGGGTAGCTGGAGTCTGAGTGCCTCCCCCGGCCTGAGATGTAGCGGCAGTAGTAGACATAGCAATTGTCTGAGCCAAACTGGTAAACACTGTCAAGATCTGGGCCAGGGTCTCCTGAAGACCCGGAATGACAATAAGCACTACCGGTGCCTGATCGTGTCCCGCTGGAGCACCCTCGGCGGAAACCTGGTCCTGAATAGTACGGGGATCCATTGGTACTGCCCCGGCTACTGCAAGGGCTGGCCTCCTAATTCCACCACGGCCTCGATCTGTCGTGGGTCCAGCTGGTGTCTGGTCACCCTGATCCGTAGCGCGTGTCCTCACCATCTGTGAGAGAATGAAACACAGAAGTTTAGATTTCCAGAATCAATAGAATGGCACGACAGAGTTCAAGAAAATGATATTTTTTCCTAAGAGCTCTGTAGCCTCATGAAGATAAATACAGACGTCTATGTACCGATTCGCAAGACTCTACTAAACCTGCTCATGACCGTTGAGTCCTATGTAACCTAGTGCTCTGATACCAACTTGTCACGACCCCAAATACTAACTGGTCATGATGGCGCCTATCGTGGAACTAGGCTATCCACTGTCACATAAATACACAATTCCTTTAATAAATTTTACCAAAATCATTAATAACAAGTATAAAATCTTCTAAGTCTTTAACAAAACGTAATATAATCTAATAGTCTAAAACCATCCCCCAGAACTGGAGTCAACTGATCACGAGCATCTAAGAATAATACTAACACTGCTAATGTCATAAAACAATGCCTCAGAACGAAATGCTAAATACTAATGAAGGAAGGGAAATGGAGAAGCTATGGACGCTGGGCAGCTACCTCGAAATCCCGAATGCCGGCGCCGATCGGACTAAGATGATTACTGCTCAGAACCAGTACCTGGATCTGCACACAGAGGTGCAGGGAGTAATGATGAGTACGCCAACTCAGTAGTAATGAAAATAAATCAAGTCTGAAAATAAGAAACACACAACACAAAACACCAGTCCACAAATAGTAAAATACCGAGCCAATATAAAGTATACATCTAGTACATATGTGTGGAGGCCAGTTTCCGTAAAAATCCCTTGAACAAGTATATTTTCAAATGTTTCTCAGTAAACTCCCAAAACTCTCAGTATGAAAAATGAAGTGAATCATAATCAAAAGCTCAGTAAAATATCATTATAACCACCCCTCGTGCCAAATCATCACTCATAATCAGTCACTCAACACCTCACCATCACTCAATAACAGTCACTCAGCACCTCACAGTCACTCATGCCTCTCTATCACTCGTCACTCGGCACTCGACACTCGCACTCAGTAAGTACATGCGCTCACTGAGGGTGTGTAAAGACTCCGAAGGGGCTCCTACAGCCCAAGCGCTATAAATAGCCAAATCATGGCATCAATCACTCAGGCACTCAGCTTCTCTCAGATCATAAATATCCACACAATATTGGCCCTCGGCCTCACTCAGTCAGACACTCTCAACCTTCCACTCGGGCCATAAATAAACGGGGTTCTCGACCCAAAACAGTATTTCATTTCAAGAAATAACAGTTTCAACAAATCTGGGTGTCAACAATTTAACAAGAAGGACTGAGTGTAAAATCATGATCAAAATAGTGAGAATATCATAAAATAGCCCCCAAGGGGTTAAAACAGATCGGCATGAGGCCCCAAACGTGGCTTACAACCAAAATATATCAAAACATGGTAATATTATTTAACACATGCTTTAAAAGCAGTTTCGCAACTCAATAGTTGCCTCAAAAGGAAAATATTTCCAAATTTCCAATTCGTGAACGCCCCACACTCGTCATCCAGTGTGTGCGTCACTCCAAAACCGTGAAAGGATGTAAAGTTCGGGGTTTCATACCCTCAGGACAGGATTTAAAGACATTACTTACCTCAAACTAGCCGGAAAAGCTACTCTGCAGCACGCTTGCCTCTCGAATCAACTTCTGAGTGCTCCAAATCTATCAAGTTCAGATTGTTCACATCAAATTATGCTAGGGGGATGAAACTCAATCGAAAAATATCAACTTTGTGCACAAAACCCGAAATTAGCCAAAACCCGACCCCCGGGCCTGCGTCTCGGAACTCGACAAACTTTATACCAAAACGATCCACATCATCTCGCGAGTCTGTACATATAAAGAACTCTTAAATCAGAGTCCAAGTGACCCCTCATATCACCCCTAAACGATCCCTTAAACTCAAGCCCTAGTTTCCCCTTTTTCCACTGATTTTCCCTAATTAAACACTGTTAATTTGGTCCTTAATCACATATAATTGAGTTAATAAGTCCAAAAATCTTACCTCAATGAAGAACAAACGTTTCCCTTTTCAAAAACCCTCAAAAAGCTCAAAACTCGCACTACAATGGTGAAAAGAAGACTAAAAATCTTTAAGCCCCCTTTTTTATACTTTCTGCCCAGGCTTTTCGCACCTGCGGCCTTTATCATCGCACCTGCGGTCCGCACCTACGCTCTAGGGGACCGCACCTGCGGAAATTCATTAACCGAACAATCCTCGCACCCACGGCCCAAGTGTCGCACCTGCGGCCCACACAACCGCTTATGCGGATCTTCCTCCAGGCCTCAGAACCCGCACCTGCGACCTCTTCCACCGCTTCTGCGGCTCGAAACTGCGGTCAAATACCCGCAGGTGTGGAAATCACAGTAGCAGAAACACCAGCAGCTGGAAGCTACAATTTTTCAACTCCAAAAATTCCCGTTAACCACTGAAATCAATCCCGAGCCCCTCGGGACCCCGACCAAACATACCAACACACCATAAATGATCATTAAAACTTAGTTGCACTCTCGGAACACCCAAATTAACATCAAAACACAAAAATCACATCAAATTCAAGCCTATGAACTTTGAAATTCCTAAATTCTACCAACGATGCCGAAACTATCCAAAACACCTCTGATTGATCTGAAATTTTGCGCACACATCCAAAATGACATGACAAACTTTTTCCCTTTGTCGGAACACCATCCGACCCCGATAGCCTATTTTCCACTGCCGACGGAAATCGCCAAAACACTAACTTTCGCCAATTTAAGCCTAATTCTACATCGGACATCACAAAAACATTCTGAACACACTCCTAAGTCCCAAATCACCTAACAAAGCTATCCGAGCCATAAAATCTGCATTCCGAGGTCGTTTACCAATAAGTCAACTCCGAGTTGACTTTTCCAACTATAAAGTTATTTTTTTAGAGACTAAGTGTCACAATTCTCACTACAAACATTCCGAACCCGAGCCAACCGACTCTAGCACATCATAAACAGTATAACCAACCTATGACAAGGCAAAAACAGTAAATATAATGCAGATTCTACGGAACGACCGGTAGGGTCGTTACACTTACGAGCTATACGGTGTTCGGTTTGAAATTGTGGAAATATAAATATTGTGAAAGGCTTGGCCTGAATTGTGAAAGTTCTCATGAATTAATATAAGGGTAGACAGGTGGGATCGGGTTGCACGCCGCAACAGGAGTGATAAGGGTGATATATGTAGGGAGGAGTAATAAGGGAGGACATGTGGGAGCGGGTTGCACTCCGCAACAAGGAGCGGTAAGGGAGGAAACTTATGTATTACTGGATTTCAAAAATGTTTTACTGGTTTTTGAAACTCAAGGATTTGAGACTTACAGATTTGAAAAGCTTAAATATTTATTTTACTATTTTGTTTTTAGAAAGACAAAGATTTGAAACTTTCTATTTTATATCACTATTTTTCATATTTTGGCACTACTTTTATTCAAAGTTAAAGTTTGAAAACTTGGAAATTATTGAGAATTGGCTATAGCTGAGGCCTGAAAAAGGTGGCTGTTATTTCATTATTATTGCGGTAATTTATGTGTTTAGATTTCCTTCTTGTTTTATATTTATTGTCTCAGTTATATTTTTCTTGTTCGTGTAGAATTGTTTTATTCTGTTATTGTATATAGTATTGTGACAGGTTATATGTTGGTAATGACCCGCCGTAGCCTCGTCACTACTTCGTCGAGGTTAGGCTCGGCACTTACTCAGTACATGGGGTCGGTTGTATTGATACTACACTTTGCACTCTTTTGTGCAGTTCCAGGTACTGGTCAGAATTAGGAGATTTAGTAGCTGAAGTCATTGCTCGGATACACGAGGTAGATCTGCTAGCGTTCGTAGATTCCTGGAGTCTTCACTTATTTTCAGACAATGTTTTATTTCTTACAAAACAGACATACTATTCTTTCAGACCATTATTTGTAGCATTCTTAGTGGTTCGTGAATTGTGACACCAGACTCTAGGTAGTTATGAAATTAGCATTCGTTGATGGCTCGTCTGTTACTTTGAATATTAATCCTGATTGCATTTATGGAGATATATTAGATTTTTTGTTTAATTGGATTTGTTCATGCGTGTGGAAATAAAGTTGTAAAGAAAATGATTGTATAATTTTTAACATTGGCTTGCCTAGAGAGTGTGGTGTTAGGCGTCATCACGATCCCTAAAGTTGGGAATTTGGGTCGTGACACACGGGCATGCTTGACACCAATGAACAGATATCCCAATTACGGCTAAACAACTAGAGGGCTAGATAATACTAATTCTAGTCAATTAGGAAGTTTATGAAGAAAATATAGCATGATGGTAGAAGAAGTAAAATATTCAGTTAAGTCAATTAAGATCAAGTAAACAACAAAGGGAGACTAAAAGCAAGAAAGATCTAAGTTAAGTAGGAAGAGATGAAACTAACAACCAGAAACTTAGTCATAACAATTACAAATTCATACACAGGGAATATAAGGACCTAAGAACCCTAACATGCCAAATTCATACAAATAAGTCCGAGTACGCACTCGTCACCTGCGTACACGGCCTACAATCAACATAGAAGACTCAATTCCTAAGGGGCAGTTCTCCCACACAAGGTTAGGCAAGATACTTTACCTCGACGGCTACAACCCGGTACTCTAAAATGACTTCTCAGGCGAAAAGACCTCTGGACGGCTCAAAATAAACTAAAACAACTTCAAAATACACATAAAATGTATAAGGAACTATTCCGAATAATAAAGTTTCAATCTTTACAATATTATAAAAATTGACCCAAAAGTCGACCCCCGGGCCCGCACCTCGGAACCCGTCAAATTTTACAAAATCCGAATACCCATTCCAATACGAGTTCAACCATACAAGATTTATCGAATTTCGATATCATTTTGTCCCTCAAATCATGATTTTTCATTTTAGAAATTCCCTTTCAAAACCCACACTTTCCTCAACCCAAAACACAAATTAAATGATAAAAACAAGGACTAATTCATGGGACATATTTAATTCTAGTTGAAGAATACTTACCCATTCGATTTGTGTGAAAAACCCATCTAAAATTGCCAAGATCCGAGCTCTAGAGGTCAAAATATGATTAAAATGGTAAAACTCCCGATTTTGGAGTTTTATAATCTGCCCAGGTATTTTATGAATCGCGATCGCGAGAGAATATATGCGATCGCGTAGAGAAAAATGTCCTTGGCCAAAAACGTGCTATGTGATCGCATAGAGACAATTGTGATCGCATAGAAGGGAATTATGCTACTGTCCGACTTACACTATGCGATCGCGGTAAAGGGAATGCGATCGCATTGAAGGAACTGGTTGATGCCCAAAAGAAATGACTTATGCGAACGCGGGGATATAGGTGCGAACGCGAAGAACAAAAATTATGGAGTTATGATATCGCGGTCCATTCTTTGCGATCGCGATGAAGGAAAAATGGGCGGGCCAGTGTAACACTATGCGATCGCGACTACTACTATGCGATCGCATAGAAGAAAACCAGAAGACAACATCAGCAGTGAAAATGAGGAAATATTGACCCGAATCCTATCCGAAACACACCCGAGGCCCCCGAGCCCCATCCAACCACACACACCAGTCCTATAACCTCACACAGACTCGCTCGAGGTTTCAAATACATAAAACAACACCAAAATGACGAATTAAACCAAAAATCAAACTTATGAATTTTCAAATCTTCAAATATCAAAACTCGAGTCGAAGCCTATAAAATTAACCCGGAATGATGTAAAATTTTGCAAAAAAGTCACATCTAACACACCGGACCTACAACCATTATCGAAATTCCATTCCGAGCCCGATATCAAAATTTCACTTATCGGACGAAATCGCCGAAATTCTAACTTTCACCAAATTACCTCAAATTACTCTACGGACCTTCGAAACCAATTCCGTACGCGTGCCTAAGTCCAAAATCATCATACGAAGCTGTTGA
This sequence comes from Nicotiana undulata, assembly GCA_005239495.1. NCBI lineage: Eukaryota > Viridiplantae > Streptophyta > Magnoliopsida > Solanales > Solanaceae > Nicotiana > Nicotiana undulata. Next base: position 80,725 of record ML274003.1, on the reverse strand, counting down.
CATTAGCCAAAACTCATTTCGAGGCCTTTTACACAAAGGTCAAACCTCCGGTCAACTTCTATCACTTAAGCTTCAAAAATTGAAAGTTTTTTTCCAATTCGACTCCGGATTATCCGGTAACTGAATCCAACCATGCACGCAGGTCGATACACACAATGTGAAATTGTTCAAGGCCTTACGCCACTGAATGGAGCTTAAATTCTCAAAATGACTAGTTGGGTCGTTACACATCGTCACTACTTTTTCGAGGTCAGACTCTTACTGGGTACATGTTGTTTATGTACTCACGCTACACTTATGCACTGACCATGCATGATCTGAGGCAGGTGCATCTAGTTATCAGCTCAACGCGCACTCCTGATACCTAGAGACTTTGAGGTGAGTTGCCTTTCGAGCCCGTTCTGCAGCACCCGGAGTCTTTCTTTTACTTTTACTTTTACTTTCTATCTACCTTATTTCAGACAATAGTTTATTATTTGTATATTCTACAAGTAGCTCATACACTTCTGACACCCGCTCTTGAAAATTATGCTAGTAAACACTTGGTATTTTTGATTATTTACTTCATCTCATTCGCTTTTAAAACTATCTATATCTCATGTTATTTAATTTTTCACTTCTTATTTATTCAATAACTAAAATCAACTATTTCTAAACTGTTAAAAGAAACAATCACACGGTTAGTTTACTATAGGCTTTCCTAGTGATAATGTTGGGCGTCATCACGACCTATAAGAGAAATTGGGTCATGACAAGCAATCCTTATTATTGGTGTAAGTATTTCTTTCAAATATTCTTATATAACTAATTATTTAAAAATCTATACAATATTCAAATTATTTAGTATTCTATTTAAATTATTAGTATCGTCACGAACCGAAATCCCAACTATATATTCATATTTAGTATTCTAGTTATGTACTCCCTCCGTTCACTTTTACTTAGCGGGTATACTAAAAATAGATTTTCATTTTTACTTGTCAGTTTACGCATATCAAGAGAAGACAATTTTTTTTTCTGTTATACCCACAATATTTATTATTCATTTCAAATAATTTTCTCAAATCCAATAAAATATACATCAATTAATATGGGTATCAGTCACGACCCCAAATCCTAAACCGGCCGTGATGGCGCCTATCGTGGAACTAGGCTAGCCAACAATCACATAATTACATTTTTTCTTTTCAAAATTTCCCAAAATCATTATCAACATATCATAAAACATATATAAATCTCTAAATTTTTAAGCCAAACAAACAAAGCTAAACAGTGTACACCCATCCCCAAAATCCGAAGCCAATAGGTCATGAGCATCTAAGGATACTACCAAGAATACTAATATAACAATATATAATTCTCGGAACGAATAACTAAGTACAAAACAAGAAAGGGGAAGACAGAGATGTTGTGGACCTCTATGTCCCGACTTCGGCTCCGCGAGTAATAAGATGGCTAACGCCGGTATCAACACCTAAATCTGCACACAGAGGTGCATGGAGTAATGATGAGTACGCCAACTCAGTAGTAATGAAAATAAATAAGGTCTTGAGCAGTAAGAAACACACAGAATCAAATCATCAAGTCAAATAAAACAACCTTTCTTTCCAACAGTGTATACAACAAATCAGTACGCCTTAAAATCCAATTTCAGTAAAACTCTTTTGAAAAATTGTAATTTCCAATGACTTCAATAAAATACCCAAGAAGTATTAGTTTAAAGATGAAATGAATCGTAAATAGTCACTCAGGTAAAATAGGTATCATAAACCGCCTCTCGGGCAATCACCACTCAGAATCAGTCACTCAACATACCTCACAATAACTCAGCATCAGTCCCTCGGGCAACCTCACTGTCACTCATGCCTCCCAATCGCTCATCACTCGGCACTCGCACTCAGTAGGTACCTGCGCTCACTGGGGGTGTACAGACTCCGGAGGGGCTCCTACAGCCCAAGTGCTAAAATCAAGCCAAATCATGGCATCAAATCACTCTCAAGCACTCGGCCTATCATAAACATGTTGCGACGTACAACCCGATCCAATATCATATCCTCACAATTAGGCCCTTGTCCTCACTCAGTCAGAAACATGCTGCGGCGTGAAGCCCGATCCAATATTATATCCTCACAATCAGGCCCTAGGCCTCATTCAGTCAGAAACATCTCAAAAGCCACTCGGGCTATCAGTAAAACGGGGACTCGACCCAAAATATCATAATATATATCAAGATAGTGTAAATAAGACTGAGTTTTGAAATCAGTTAAGCATAATATGACTGAGTGTAAATCATAAGTTAACACAGTGAGGAAAAAAATAGTAACCAGCCCCCAAGGGGTCTAAACAGGTCTGCACAAGGCCCCAAACATGGCATATAACCCAAATATATCGAAAGCATAAAAATACTATTTATCGTGTGATTTAAAAGCGGTTACGCAACTCAATAGTTGCCTTGGGAAGAACCAATTTCAAATTCCCCAACCAGTACACGCCACACACTCATCATACAGCGTGTGCGTCACTTCAAAACTGTGAAAAGATGCTAAGTCCGGAGTTTCATACCCTCAGGACAAGATTTAAAGTCATTACTTGCCTCAAACCAGCCCGAAAAGCTATTCCGCTATACTCTTGCCCCTCGAATCGGCTCCCAAATGCTCCGAGTCTATCAAAAATCATATTTACAACATCAAATTATGCTAGGGAAACGAAACCCAATCGAAAACTATCAAAGTTATGCACAATTCCCGAAATTGGCCAAACCCGACCCCTGAGACCACGTCTCGGAACTCGATAAAATTTACGCTATAATGATCATCATCCTCTCACGAGTCTGTACATATCAAGAACACTGAAATCGGAGCCCAAATGACCCCTCAAATCCCCATTATAAGGTCTTTTAATCCCAAGCCCTAGTTACCCCTTTTTGCACTGATTTTCCCCAAATTTTCACCACTAATTAGACCTTTAATCACATATAAACGAGTTTAGAGTCCAAAAACCTTACCTTAATGAAGAACTATTGATTTTCCTCTTTCAAAACCCTCCAAGAGCTTCAAACCCGTACGAGAATGGTGAAAAGAAACCAAAATTCGCTAAGTCCAACTTATATACCTTCTGCCCAGGCTTTTCGCACCTACAGTCCTACTTCCCACACATGCGGACCGCACATGCGCTCAATAGACCGCACATGCGGTTTCTCACTTAAACGGCCAAACTCGCACATGCAAACCAAAATCCGCTCATGCGGTTCCGCAGGTGCGCCCAATTAATCGCACTTGCGATTCTTCCCCTAATGAACATATATCGCACCTGCGATCCCCCTGATCGCTCCTGTGGCTCGCACCTGCGGTCCAAAATCCGCAGGTGCGGAAATGACAGCAACAACAAACTTCAGCTGCACAATTGACTTCCAAACTTCCCGTTGATCACTCAAAATCATCCCGAGGCCATCGATACCCCAACCAAACATACAAACACATCTCATAACCTCATTCAAACTTAGTCGAACTTTCGAAATACCAAAAACAACGCAAAAACACCAAAATCACATCGAATTCAAGCCTATGAACTTTGAAATTCCTAATTCCACCAACAACGCCGAAACCGTCCAAAATTCCGACCTCGATAGCCTATTTTCCACTGCCGACCGGAATTCGCCAAAAACTAACTTTCGCCAATTCAAGCCTAATTCTGCACCAGACATCAAAATTACATTCCGAACGCACCCCTAAGTCCCAAATCACCTAACGAAACTATCAAAGCCATAAAATCCACATTCCGAGGTCGTTTACCAAGAAGTCAACTCCTAGTTGACTTTTCCAATTATAAGGCTACTCTAAGAGACTAAGTGTCTCAATTCTCATTACAACCACTCCAAACCCGAACCACACGACATTTACACATCATAAACAACTAAACAATGCATAACAAGGCAGAAACATGAATAACGGTGCAAATTCTACGGAACGACCGACCGGGTCATTACAGTATCATGATAAATTATGCAATTCATTTATTATTTCTTAAGGGGCGTGAAAAGTCAAAATGTGCCAAGTAAAAATGAACGGAGGGAGTACTATGTTTTTGCAGATATCTTGTAAAACTTGAGTTGTTTGACAAAAACGAACGTTGTTACATTACATTCTTTGAAGCTACAAAATACTTGCTTGGTTGTGACGTTACAACGTATGTAAGATCAGTTTCTCTCGAGGTTAGTAGGTTCATTATATGTTTCCATGTAATATTTCCGTACTAATTTCACCTGCACAATAATAAGACAACAAAATAAATTATTGTTTATGATATTCGACGTGTTCTTGAAGTTTTATATTCATACTCACCTCCTCCGTTAGCCCTTGAAAACATTAACCTAAAAAATTGGATAAAGAAACACCCTCATTCACTCCTTTACCCATAGGGATTACATCCAATAATAACATATATTTTAATTTAAAGGACTATCCTCTCAAAGTTTATATGGAATTCTAATTTTTCATCTTCTTCAGCTCTCTTGATTACACCACTATTTCTCCACCTTCTTTGAATATATACCAAGGATACTTCCCCAATTTGAATGTGTCAACTTACTTGTGATGGAATAATAACTTCCATCGTTAACAAATTTTTTCATTTCAGATAATTATTCTTTTTACATAACCCATTCATTTTTTGGCGCATAATGAAGAATCTAAATACTATCACAAGCTGGTGTCAAGTAACGATAAAGAGTTCACGTTTCATGTCAAACTTGATCCAAGAATTGGAGGAGATCGACCTGGAAAAAGTTTGATTGCAGAGTAAATACATGAAGTTGGGAAAGTAAATTCAATCAAAATTAAAGATGACGAGATAAAATCGGCGAAAACAATCAAGAAGACCAAGCAAAATGAAGAAGAGAACGACACCTCAATAACACATAAAAGAATTAAAATAGAAAAGGATTAGTGATTTATCATTCTTTATTAAATAATATAAACACTTGGTAAAATTGTCACGACACAAAACATAGCCTGTTGTAATGGCGCCTAACGTGGTACTAGGCAAGCCGACACTTCAAAATACTTCCAACACTTTTAATATGAAAAATAAACTAACACAAGTTTAAATCATCAAAACCCTCAAAAACTGGATAGAAAGTCAAAACCTAACACGGAAACTCCCAACATCGGGGTGTCACTAAGTACATGAGCGTCTACGCAACATAAGTCTGGAAATACTGTCTATGAAAGACTAAAATAAATACATAAAGCTAAAAGATAGAGAGGGAGAGACAAGGTCTGCGAACACCGCGCAGCTACCTTGGAATCTCCAAATGATCAAGTTGCGCAAAGAAATAATCCACCGTGTCCAGAAATGCCTAGATCTACACACAAAGTACAGAGTGTAGCATGAGTACAACCAACTCAATAAGTAACACTACTAAATAATGGACTGAAAGTAGTGACGAGCTTCACAGATATAGTTCAATTTTAGAAACTACAACATAGGAAGATAGACATGCTTTCAAGTTCGACAATGTAGGCTAAAGCATTTAATTCATGTTAAGTTCAATTAAAATGGGATATAAAATCTTTTGAAAATTACATGACAGTGACATATACCAGCTGAGGTATAACAATAATGAAATCAAGTGCATAGTCTTAGAGCAACAGTCACTCAGTCCTCCCATACACTCCAACCTCAAGTCACTCATTCCTCATAGTCTTTCATTCCTCTCAGTTGCTCAGCACTCGCACTCGGCACTCCCACTCTGTAGGTACCTGCGCTCACTGGGGTGTGTACAGACTCCGGAGGGTCTCCTTCAGCCCAAACACTATAATCAGCCAATCATGGCATAAATTAATAAAATATATTACGGTGTGCAACCCGATTCCATTTCACAATCAGGTGCTCGGCCTCACTCAGTAATTCATCTCTCCAGTCTCTCAGATTCTCAATAATCATGATAATCAGCCCAAAGAACAACGATATAATGTATCAATAAAGAACAATGGAGACTGGGATATAATATGCAAGTAAATATGGGGCTAGGTACAAAATAATAATTTAACAGATAATTCAATAGTATCACGGTCTCTATGTGTCCATCTATTACCAATACATAGCCTAAACATGATTTTGTCACGATCCAAAAATTTAACTAGTCATGATGGCGCCTAACCCAATCGGCAAGGTAAGCCGATTAACAACTATCTAATTTAAGAAGACTTGTTAAGAGAAGAAATGATAATACAACTATATAATACAAGAATCTTCCCAAGGACTGGTATTACAAATCATGAGCTTCTAAGAATAGAGTTTACAAAGCTGGTATGAATTAAATACATCATCTGTTCGAAAAGTACATAAACAGAGTTTTATGAATCTAAGGCTACCTTGAAAAAGAGGCAGCTACAACCAGAACGCAGGTACGTCTTCGAGGCCAGCTCTTGTCGAGCACAACATCATCATCAGTCAACATCTGCACGCAAGGTGCATAAGTTTAGTATGAGTACAACCGATCCCATGTACTCAATAAGTAACAAACCTAACTTTAGGTTGAAAATTGTGACGAGCTGGAACAAAGGCCGGGTCCAATACCAACATCTAATAACAAGTCATGACGACGTAAAACAATAAATAAAGAAGTGATCATCTTATTCATAGTTTTCCGAAAAATAGTTTCGCTTTTCAAGTATATCAGCGAAAACCCAAATCCTTTACCGAAATCGTCAAAAAATATGAGTAAGTTTGAAAACTGTAATTTTTACCAAAATTCTTTCAACAATAAATAAGATGTTTAATTTTTCTTTTCAGGTAGCCAGTATAAAATACATCACTATGCCCATATGTCAATATGTGTGAGAAGTCATGAATGACGTGATACCGTACACCATGAGGAAAAATGCATATCTATGCTTGTATGTCAAGTGTGCATGTCAAATGCGATGCAACTCAGTGATAAAACCATATGCATACTCTCAGAGTATCAATTCACTCAGTCCTCCCTGTCACTAAGTCCTCCCAGTCACGCATTCCTCATAGTCTCCCAGTCTTTCCAATCACTCGGCACTCACTCTTAGTATGTACATGCGCTCACTAGGATGTGTACAAACTCCGGAGGGGATCCTTCATCTTGAGATCTATAATCTGAACGGAAAACTCACGTGTTATACGAACAACTCACGTGCTATAGTATCAATATCATTATCCGCACAGACAACTAACGTGCTATAGTATCAATGTCCTCACAATCAAGCCCTCGGCCTCACACAGTCATCAATCTCTCCAATCTCTCGGGATCTTAATGTCATAAAATATCATCCCAAAAATAATGATGTGATGTATCAATAAGTAGTAACATAGACTGAGATATGATATGAACATGAGTGAATATGAAATTGCAATGTAAGCAAATACCTCAACAGCAGTAACGACCTCAATGGGTCCCAACAAAATAAACATGTAGCCTAGACATGGTTGCTAACATGGATCACATCTCATTAGATCTAGTACGTAGAGATTTAATGGTTAGATATAAGATCGGGTAACTACACAGTACCATAGAAATAACAGAGTTGCGATTCACACGGTGCACGCATGCACGCCCACATGCCCGTCACCTAGTATGTGTGTCACCTCAACACTAATCACATAACACGTAATTCGGGGTTTCATACCTATTATGTCACTAATAATCACCTAGTATGTATGTCACTAATATTGTATATTATTTTACACCTAGTTGGTGAGTTTTTGAGGTAAAATTTGGGGGTTTAGGGCTAGAGAATTGGAGAGTGAATTTTGGGGATTTGCATGACCAAATAGTGTCAGATTTTGATAAATTTGGTATGGTTAGACTCATGAGTAAATGGACTTTCGAGTTTTGTGACTTTTGTCGGATTTCGAGACGTGGGCTCGGGGGGGCGGGTTTAAGCCAATTTCGATTTTTGGCTTATATTTTCATGTTTTTCTTATGGAATCGAATCCTTTGGCCTATATTAATTGTATCGTACTACTTCTGGCTAGATTCGAGGCGTTTGGAGATAGATTCGAGGTGCAAAGGCATTTTGGAGTAGAATTTTGTGCGAGGTAAGTAACAGTTTTAAAATATGGTCCTGAGGGTATGAAATCCCGGATTTTTGTATTATGTGATTATTTTGGAGGTGATGCACATGCTAGGTGATGAGCGTGTGGGCGTGCATCGTGAGGGATTGTGACTTGATTTGTCCCGTGAAACTATAAATTCGAATAGCTTATTGTTAACTACATGTTCCCTCTGTTTTATGAAACTTGACTGTAAATCAAGTTAGAAATCATACTTAGGCTATATGGTGTCGTTGTTGTGACCCGCAGAGGTCATGTACTTGTTGAATTAGCTTCTAATTGTTGTTTTGTACTCAGTCACAGTTTTACTTGCATATCATATCTCTGTCTCTTCTTGTTTTCTTGTTGGTATATGTTATTATCTCTTTTTGGGCTGATTTGTATGATTTCTGGGAGCCCAAGAGACTAGAGAGGTTGGTGACTGAGATAGGGCCTGAGTGTCGAGCTGTGAGCTATGTGAGTATATATGGATCGGGTAGAACGCCGCAATGATCCTTAGGGCTATATAAATAAATAAATAAATAAATATATATATATATATATATATAAGAATGATGATTTCAAGGTGCACCGTAGCCATTCAAGTGATACTATGCCTGATTTGTTCACCAAATCTCTANATATATATATATATATATATATATATATATATATATATATATTGGTGACTGAGATAGGGCCTGAGTGTCGAGCTGTGAGCTATGTGAGTATTTATGGATCGGGTTGAACGCTGCAACGAGCCTTAGGGATATATATATATATATATATATATATATATATATATATATATATTGCACGCCGCAATGAGCCTATGGCTATTTACATATTATGGACCGGGCTGCACGTCGCAGCGATATAGCGATTGGGCTGAAGGACCCCGGAGTCTCTACACCTCCAGTGAGCGTAGGTACCTATTAAGTGTGAGTGTTGTGGGCTGAGAGTCGGGTGATTGAGCTATTGAGAAAGATTGAGTGACCATTGTCCACGAGAGGCTGTACTTGTTTTAATTGTTGTTGCACTTAGCTGATTTATGTCAATATTTTTTAGATTTCTAGAAGATATTGTATCCAGTTTTACCTGAACTTGGTGATGTGTAACTGATTTGTCTTAAATTGCCGGAAATGAAACATGTCTCCTTTCTTGCTGAAATTACTGAAATGAACTGTAACTGCGTAGCTCGTCACTATCTTTTAGCTCCTTATTTATTATTGTTACTTACTGAGTTGGTTGTAATCACACTACACCCTGCACTTCATGTGTAGATCCAGGTTATTCCGGTCGTTGTGGACGTTGATCTCATGTGTGGTTGATTATCGAAGATTATGAGGTAGTTGTCGGTGTTCGCAGTCCTTGTCTCTACTTCCTTATTATCCTTTCTTTTTTGTATTTTGACACGGACTCTTGTAGACACTATTTCTTAGACTGGTTGTTTAGATGCTCATGACTTAGGGAAACCCCGATGTTTGGGCTATTTTCCGTACTATATTTTGAGTTTAACTCTGGTTTTACGAAAACTCTGTCATGTAAAAGATTTTGATTTATCTTTTGTGATATATTGGAAGTATTTTAAAAATCGGATGGCCTAGTACCATCGATAGCCGCCGTCACAACAGGTTAGGATTTTGGATCGTGACACTACTGCTTCGCGAACGCGTAAGATGGACTTGGGGTCCCAGCTGCTCTACTTCCTCTATGCGAACGCGATGCCCTTCACGCGTTCGCGATGCACTGCTGAACACACCTTCGCGAATGCGGACTCTACTTTGCGAACACGAAGAACAATTCTCCTCCCGCCTCCAGCTCCTCAAATGCAGGACTCCCCTCGCGAATGCGAAAAAGGAAACTTAAAATCAACCCTAGGCCCTTGGGACCCAACCAAACATACCAACCAGTCCTAAAACACCATACGAACTTAGTCGAGCCCTCAAAACACATTAAACAAAAACAAAAACATGAATGACCCTCTAATCCAAACTTAATGAACTTTGAAACTTCAAACTTCTACAATCAGTGTTGGAACCTATCAAACCACGTCCAATTGACCTCAAATTTTGCGCACAAGTCATAATTGACATTATGCACCTACTCAAGCTTCCGGAATCGGAATCCGACCCCGATATCAAAAAGTCCACTTCTCGTTAAACTTTCCAAAAATTCAACATTCACAATTTCAAGCCTAATTCAGCTACAGACCTCCAAAACACAATCTGAACACGTTTCTATGTTCAAAATCACCCTACGGAGCTAACGGAATTGACGAAACTCCATTCCGGGGTTGTTTCTACACAGTTCCAACTACAATAAAAATCTCTAGAACTTAAGCTTCCGTTTTAGGGACTAAGTGTCCCAAAACACTTCAAACCCACAAACAAAACCTCTCGCCAAGTCACATAAGCATAAAAAGATACGGTGGAAGCAGTAAACAGGGGATCGAGGCTATTACTCTCAAAACGACCGACCGGATCGTTACATATTTGTAACACTCCTACTTGGATGTCTATCTAACAGATAAAGTGCCTCGTTAAAACTTTAACTAAAATAAAATCCAGTGGTAAAAAAATTCAGTAAAGGAAAAAGAGTACACATATCTAACAATACGCCTTTTGGTTGCCTCATTGTGTGATAAAACCTTGTAAAGGAGAAAGTGTACAATGTGTATTAACTCCCCCTGATGAGAGCATCAACTCACATCCTTGAGCATTCGCATCCCAATCATGTACACTAGTTTTGTTGAAGGTTGACGTCGGCAGAGATTTGGTGAACAAATCTGCCATATTATCACTGAACGAATTTGTTGCACATTGATACCCCCATTCTTTTGAAAATCATGTGTGAAAAATAACTTTAGTGAAATGTGTTTTGTCTTATCTTCTTTTATGAATCCTCTCTTCAATTGGGCTATACATGTTGCATTGTCTTCATAAAATCGTGGGTAGTTTGTCACACTTCAAATCACATTTTTCTCGAATAAGACGTATTACATACCTCAACCACACACATTCTCGACTTGCTTCATGAATAGAAATTATCTCAGCATGATTAGATGAAGTAGCCACTATTGATTGCTTGGTTGATCGCCAAGATATGGCAGTGCCTCCACATGTAAACACATAGCCTGTTTGAGATTTATCCTTGTGTGGGTCGGATAAATACCTAGCATCGGCATAAGAAACAAGATCGAGCCTACAATCATTTCCATAAAATAAGCCCATATCGGTAGTCCCTTTTAGATACCGCAATACGTGTTTGATTCTATTGCAATGTCTCCTTGTAGGAGCATAGCTATATCTTACTAAGACATTAGCTGAAAAAATTATGTCAGGCCTTGTAGTATTAGCAAGATACATTAGTGCACCAATTGAACTAAGATATGGTACTTCAAGACCAAGTAGCTCTTCATTATTTTCTTGAGGTCGGAACCGATCCTTATTCACATCAAGTGATCGAACAACCATCAGAGTACTTATGTGCTCCATCCATGTAAAACCGTTTCACATTGTTTTCTGTGTAGGCAGATTAATAAACAAAAATCCCGTTTGCGAAATGTTCAATTTGCAAACCGCGACATAATTTTGTCTTTCCGAGATCTTTCATCTCGAATTTCTTATTTAAATAATCAATTTCCTTTTGATTTATATAGGAGTTCCAATAAGGTTTATTTCATCAACATATACGGCAAGTACAACAAACTCCGATGTTGTTTTCTTTATAAAAACATATGGACAAACGACATCATTTATATAACCTTACTTTAATAGATATTCACTAAGGTGGTTATACCACATTCGTCTTTATTGCTTTAGACCATACAAAGAGTTTTACAATTTGATTGAAAACATCTCCCGGGACTTTGAATTATGTGCGTAAGGCATTTTAAATCCTTCGGAAATTTTCGTGTATATCTCATTATCACGTGATCCATAAAGGTAGGCTGTAACCACATCCATTAAATGCAAATCAAGATTTTGATGGATAGCAAAACTAATGAGATAACGAAACATTATTGCATCCATAACATGAGAATATGTTTCTTCATAATCGACACCAGGACTTTGTGAAAACCCTTGTGCAACAAGGCGTACCTTATATCTTTGTCCCTCATTTTCTCATCCCACTTATGTACAAAGACCCATTTATAGCCAACAGACTTAACACCATTAGGGGTTTGGACTACAGGCCCAAAAACTTCACGTTTTGCGAGTGAATTAAACTCTGATTGGATTGCTTCTTGCTATTTTGGAAAATCGCGTCTTTGTCGACATTCTCCAACAAATTCAGGTTCAAGATCCTCACTATCTCATTATCGATTTAGTTATAGTTCTTTATTTTCTTGAGTCTCGGGCTCATTGATTTTCTCGTGAATCTCGGGATTGGTTAAATCGTGGATTTCTTCCTGAGACTCTTTCGTAGTGTCATCTTGATCATTTTTTCTAGGATTTCGATCTTTAGAACTGAATGGTCTGTCACGCTTTAGGCGTGCTTTTGACTCATGAGCTATGACACTATAATATTGTCCAATAGGGACATCAATACGGATTGGAACATTCTCTACAAGGATATATGATCTTGTTATCCTTTTCAGTCTGTAAATGCGTCTGGCATTTGATTTGTTATTTTCTACAAATGAATAATCTTTTGTACCTCTTTTTCACTAATGGAGGCACGTGGATCAAGATGAGACAATAATGGATTTTTTCACAAAATTTCTCGTTTGGTTTCACCATTTTCTCCCCCTAATTTTGGGGAAAATGCCTCATCGAAACGACAATTTTGCAAATCGAGAAGTGTACAGATCTCCCTTTAACGTTTCGAGTTTGCGAATAATGGAGGGAGATCCAAACCCAACATATATTCCTACCCTTATTTGGGGACCCATCTTTGTGCGATATGACGATGTTACAGGCACATATAATGCGCATCCAAAAATTCTTAAATGGGATATATTAAATTCATGACCCAAAACTAATTGCAACGGGGAATATTTATGATAATTTATTGGTCTGAGACAAACTAGCATTGCTGCATGCATGGCATGACCCCAAACAAAAGTAGGCAACCTCGTTTTCATAAGTAACGGTCTTGCTATTAAATACATACATTTAATCAAAGTAAATTTATGCAAGGTCATTCTGAGTGTGAACATGAGCTACATGATGTTCTACTTTTATCTCAATTGATAAGCAATAATCATTAAATACTTGGTATGAAAACTTGGCAGCATTATCAAGTCAAATAGACTTAATGGGATTATCGGAAAACTGTGCCCGTAATCGAGTTATTTATGCCATTAATATTGCAAATGCGAGGTTGCGAGATGATAATAGGCACACATGAGACCATCTAAAAGATGCATCTATTAATACCATAAAATATCTAAACGACCGACTAAGTGGGTGAATAGGTCCACAATTGTCCCTCTTGTATACGTTCCAATGTAAGGGGCTCAATTCCAAACTTTGTTAGTGATGGTCTAATATTTAACCTGCCTTGATAACAAGAAGTTCAAGAAAATTCATTGTTTAAAAGAATGTTTAAATTCTTTAATGGATGTCCATTTGAGTTTTCTATAATCTGTCTCATCATAATTGACCCAGGATGTCCAAATTGTTCTTATAAAAGTACAAAAGTATTGCAATCGGTAACATTTTGGTTTACGATAGAATATGCCTCAATTGCACTAATTCTTGTCCAATACATGCCATAAGATAAAGATGGAAACTTCTCAATAATCCTATTGTGGTCAGAGACATTCTTGGTAACAATGAGATATTCAAGATTATTCTCATCTATTGTAGATATCTTTAAAATTCAACAAGTTTCTCTTTGACTTGGATGAGAACATTGCATTATCTATGATAAATATTTCTCCCCTAAGCATAGTTATAGTAGCTCTTCCAGAGCCTTCAATTAGATTACTACTACCAGAAATTACAGTTACATCTGCCTTACAAATACTTAAATGAAAAAAAGATTTCTTCTTTTGAATATTGTATGTGTCATACATGAATAAATTAAATAAATATTTTTACAATTAAACTTTGATCCAAGTTCTCTTTGAGAGATATCCATATTTGCTTCTCATGATTTGACATACAAAAGGAAATATACGAATACGCATTAGTATTTTCAGAGAAAACAAAGTTAAGTAAATGAATAATGACCTTTTAATGTAATTGCAATTTCGAGCCAACTCTAATTAAAATACAAATAATTACGTAGCCAAAATAATGCAATTATAAGTGTTTATTCCTAATGTTTTATCCATGCACATGAAGATTTGAGGTCCCGGTGTACTCAAGAGTTTTGCAAACCATGGGTAATATTTGATTAATCTTGTATTCCTCCATCTCTAAACTATTGTTGTTGTTATTTAAATCAAAATATTAATGAAATAAATAATTAAAAAATAAGTATGGTAAACAAAAATATCACATCAGTAATTGGAATTTGGATTATTAAATGAATTTGATTTCTTAAAAGTTATAGAATTTATTAGAGTTGGAATGGTATAAGAAACGTCCAAATATGAAAAGGCAAGTTATTTAGATTTGAAAGGAAAGAATCGGCCGTGCCCGAGATTAATTCACCTTCGATTGAAAAGATGTTATAAATAGAATTTATTTAATTAAAACCAACTAACCTTATTTCATAAAATAAATAATACTAATTGATACTAATGACTACTACTCATGTAAAGAATTATGATTACATGATATTTATTCACTAGATAAGACGAATAGGCAAAATAAAAATCAAACTACTCAATCATCTTTAATCACGGATTCATCATCGATCAAGTGTCACGACCCAAATTATCCTTCGATGGGTGTCGTGGTGGAACCTAGTCTTAGGGACTAGGTAAGTCTAACATTAATTGAAATAACAATAATATTTAAACCAACATAAGACAATTTCGAAATAGAAATCTTTATACAATTTTACAATCCCTAAATCGGCAGTACAAGTCATAAGTTTCACTGAGTTTGCTAAATGATCCTCTAAATACAATTGTTTCGAGCCGAGGATGAATAGTGTAAATAAAACATCTGAAAGTGACCCCGAAGCCTGCGAACACAGCAACAGGTTACCTTGAGTCTCCACGGCAAGATCCGAACGGCTAGCTAACAATCGACTGACTCCGAAATACCTGAATTTGCACAAAAATGTGCAGAAGTGTAGTATTAGTACACCACAACGGTACCCAGCAAGTATCAAGACTAACCTTAGTGGAGTAGTGACGAGAAAAAAATCAAGACACCTAGTGGACTAAATAACTTGAGCAAGTATAAGTGGAGAACTAACAGAGTACAATAAAACTACGCATAATGACAATAATGATATAGTACTTACCATAGGAAATAGAAACTACCATTAACAACGGAACACCACAAGAAATAACACAGAAGAGTAAGTTGAACACAATTTAAATCTGGTGAAAACAATTAAAGGAATGACAGGTAGTAACTAGACGAGAGTAACCACTTTCACACTGGGTTTTATCCAATAATCTCCACGAGGTATCGAACCTCAAATATTCATAATTCACGGGTCCCAATTTGTGAACCCTAAGCACTTGGCATCTTGTGCCCTCATTATAGCTAATAACTGCATGGGCGACGCACGTGCCAATAGAACCCTTCTTACGTAGGGGCACATAGACGAGGGTGTATAGAAATGATCAATAACATCAGGATCCATGTTTTAATCGTTGGGGGTGATTAACTACGTGTATGCTTCTATCACAGTTCCAATCAACAAGTAAGGGTAGAGCCAATGAATGACACATAGGAAACGATCACTACGAAATGAACACAGTATAACTCACATATATTAAGCACACGACTACACCAATAACAACAATAACAATGCCCCCGGACCATCACAAGCCATCACAATCAATCCCCGACATATCCCACCTTGTCTCGCCACGTGCACAATAATAAAGTACATGTTCGCCTTGTCTCGCCACACGTGCATAATACTTTTCCAACCTTGTCTTGCCACATGCGCAACCCACATATATATTCCGCCTTGTCACGCCGCATGTGCAAATATCAATAGTAACAATAGCACGACAGAAACCTCGTGCAACACAATAACACACGCATGGCGGAAACTTCGTGCATCACAATAACAACCGCACGGAAGAAACCTCTTGCATCACAATAACACACGTATGACGGAAACTTCGTGCATCACAATAACAACCGCACGGAAGAAACCTCTTGCATCACAATAACACCCGCACAGCAAAAACCTAGTGCATCACAATAACAAGTACAAAAGAAACAATGACAATAATGCAAGAGTACGGCAAATAAATCTACTCAGAAATTTCAGAACTCAAAGAAACTAAAGAACAAACTCATAAGAAAGGACACAACAGAAATTAATGATACCACCTAGAAATAGCTCAACAGGGAAGAGATATTGTGTAGCAATGACCTCCATATAAGTGCAATTCCACAACAAGGGAGATATCACGAGTCGATAATTCTAAATGAGGATAAGGCAACTATGATAAAGGATAACTAACTTTATTTAGGATTTAGCACTCACGAAAGAGGCACAACAATTACAATTAAGGATAAGTAACGAAAAGGGTAATCATGGCCTCGATTAAGGATAAACAATTACAAAAGAGATACTAATAATTTCAAATAAAGATAGGCAGATGGCATGGAAATCGAAGAGGCAACAATTTCAGTTAAGGCACACAAGAGTCAAATAGGCAACAAGTGTGGAACATGAAGTAATTTAGTTCCAAATAAAACACGTAGAGGTGAGACTAGTAAATAGGAAAACTTAACATAATAAAACAACTTCAAATCTAATGAACATAAGAACATACGAGCCCTAACAAGGTCAATTTTCCAAAAATAAGCCCGCACATGTACTCATCACCTTGTGTACACGGACTTTACACGATCCAATTCGCATAAAAGACACAAATCCTAAGGGTAGTTCTCCCACACAATGTTAAGGCAAGATACTTACATCAAAAAAGATATATTGACACTCTAAAATGATCTTCTCGAGTGAAATGACTTGCGGACGGCCCAAATCTAGCCAAAATAACTTCAAAGAATAAATAAAACTCATAACAAACTATTCCAGATCATAAAGCCTCAATCTTTATCAAAAACTAAAATAAACCCAAAAGGTCCAAACCTCGGAACCTAACAAATTCCACAAAATCCGAACACCCATTCCGATACGAGTTCAACCATACTAAAATTATCAAATTCCAATACCAATTCGTCCCTCAAATCATGATTTTACATTTTGAAAGTTTTCTTCAAAATCTCCATTTTTCCTCAACTCAAAACACTAATTTAATGATAAAAACAAAGATAGAATCATGGAATACAATAAATTCTAGGTGAAGAAAACTTACCCCAACGATTGGCTTGAAAACCCCACGAAAAATCTCCCAAAACCGAGGTCTACAACTCAAACTATGGAGGAAATGGCCAAACCCTCGATTTATATGATTCTGCCTAGAACTTCCGTATTTGCGGACAAAGAAGCGCATATGCACTATCGCTTTTGCGAGAAAACGTTCGCATCTGCGAACTCAACTAGCCAGGCCTGGATCCGCATCTGCGGAATTACAGTTGAATCATCGACCTCGTAGAAGCGCCAAAAGGAGCATAGAAGTGAACTGCTTCGCAGGTGCGATTGTTGTACCGCAAAAGCGGCCTTCGCACATGCGTGCCAGCCTCCGCAGAAGCGAGCGAGCTCCTAGGACACTATGACCGCAGAAGAGACCAGGCTCACGCAGAAGCGGAGCCACACTTGCGCTCCAAGATGTCGCAGGTGTGAAGCTCCAGAACCGGGCGCACGCCTAAGTCCAAAATCACCGTACGAAGCTGTTGAAATAAAAAAAACCATTTCGGAGTCGTTTACACAAAAAGTCAAATTTCGGTCAACTCTTATTGCTTAAGCTTCCAAAACTAGAATCCTTCTTCCAAGTTGACTCCGAGTCATCCGATAACTTAATTCGACCACGCATGCAAGTCATAAAACATAATATGAGGTTGTTCAACACTTTATGCCGCCAAATTGGAACTTTAATTTTCAAAACGATTGGCCGGTTCGTTACATCAAGTGGTCTAGTTTTCCATTAGAGTGCTCAAAGAAGTCTGCCACATCTAAGTGGGTGATGTCAAATTCATTGTGAGAGACAAAATTAGCTTCAGGGCCTTCATTCTTTAGAGATACTTGATAAAGCTCAATCAAATGTCTTGGTGTACGGCAAATATTTACCCAATGTCATTTTCCACCGCAACGGTAGCATTCAGTTTTTGAACTCTTTGTCTTTGGGTTCTCATCTTTCCCTTTTCACTTTTGGTGGTTATTTTTTTTAGGGGGGGGGGGGGGGGGGGGGGGGGGCGGATGATTAACACCAGAAAAAATTCTTTCATGGCCACGGCCATGATCACGAATAGGACCACGACCTTTTCCACGCTTAGCATAATGAGAATATGCCATATCCACTTCAGGCAATAGTATAGACCCAGTGGTCCAATTATCGTGATTTCTCATGACCATCTCATTATTTCGTTCGACCACAAGGAGAAAAGAAATCAAATCAGAGTACTTCTTGAAATCTTTCTTTCGATACTGTTGTTGCAGGACCATATTGGGGGCATGAAACGTTGTGAACGTTTTTCTAGCATATCATAGTCAGCGATACTATCTCCATAGAGTTTCAATTTAGAAGTAATTATGAACCTCGCATAATTGTATTCAGAAACAAATTTAAAGTCTTGGAGACTCAAATGAGCCCAAATATCGTGCTTGTGGAACTATGACCAACTTTAAGTTGTCATGTCTTTCTTTTACGCCATTCCACAAAATAAGTGGGTCTTTGACTATGAGATATTCTATTAACAACCCTTCATCAAGGTGATGGCCCAAGAAAATCAAGATCTTAGCACATTCTTGGGTAGATGCTTTATTTTTTGTCTTTAATGGCGTCTCCAAGACCCATTGCATCTAAATAGATTTCAACATCCAACCCCCATGACATATAGTTCTTGCCCGAAATTTCAAGGGCAACGAACTTACATTACATAATATCAGTCATGGTTAAAAGAGGGGAAAAAGTATACCTTAGTCTTCTCAAAAAGCTTCTTAAGACGATAAAATCTCATGCTGATAACGTGAAATAAAACAATAAAAGAATGCAGAGAAAAGAGAATTCTTATTAATTTTGGGGTCAATTACAAAATAACCCCTCTATTATAAGGAAAAGGCGATTTAGTCACCAAATAACAAACCCTAAAATCTCTCTAAAATATAGATATGCACCTTAAATATAATTCTATTTATAACAATATGTTCATTATCATTTTATCATTGTTGCTATTATATCGTATTATTTTTGTATTAACAGAATAAAAAAGAATATGTGGTACCTAATTGACAGAGATTATGCATTATTTGCTTTAATATTTTGAGATATGCATTTTATGATACCTATTACATAGAGTCAGCCTATACAAAGATTTCATAAATACCCCATAGCTGTACAAGCTAAATTCGAAAACACATATGTTAAGTGATGAATGAGACTGGATTGAATTAATTTTATTCCTACCGAGAATAAAACAAATGAAGGAATCAAACTTCGAACTCGTATGAAAATAAAAATTGATTATCCAACCCTTCAACTACTCAATTTATTTATTTTTGCTTCTAACTTTTGCAGAAGATCTCATCATTTTTCTTGGGGGAAAAGCTGAAACAGATAGAAGCCATTTGTGTTTCATTATTGCAGAGTTTTTCTTTGTAGACGCATTTCAGTTGTCCAGAAGAAAAAACTATGGTAAGAATCACTCACTAATTTGACATGGGCTCTTCTCCTAAAACTAAGACGAATACCCAATAACACTGAGAATCGGGCAGATAAATGTAAGTTTTCTCTTTCAACTTCCCCACACATGGGAAAGACTAATGCTACAACAAGATATTTCTAACTATAAATGACAGAAGGGATGGTGGCATTACAAACTCCACCCAAAATGCAGCTACTGCAAGTGATCAGGCTAGTCACTAGTGTGTCTTTAGCAAGCTCTTGCACATAGAGCTCGAGTAGCAGTCAATCGTTAAGCAAGGGTTGCTCTTTTTCCTTTTGCTTCTCTTGACTGTAAATAAACATGGTTGAATGGAGGTTAGCTATACCAAACAATAGAAAGGTTATCATACTAGCAAGTGATAGAGGGAGGTAAATTATCTGCCACTCCAGCTTTAAGCAAAGAACACCGCACCTGTGCAGCCACTGATCTTTTTGCATCCAAAAACTGACTGTAGATGTCATATAATCGCTGCTTTTCAGCATCAGAAACAGATGGTTTTGCCTTGGATGCAATAGATTTCAGGAGAGCCTCAGAGATGACTGGCTTCTTCTCAGGCTTGCCGACATTTTCACTATCTAGAAGATCATGGACAGCCTCAAGCTGTGCATCAGAGAGAAGTGCTTGGAGGTCAGCTCCACTGAACCCTTCTGTCAAACGAGCTACGCCATCCAAATCGACATCACTTTCCAATGGTAACTGCATTTAAGCAAGTAAATCAGTTACTGTCTTCATTTAAATAAAAGTATACTAAAAATTTTAATATACGGACCATCGTCAAAGCAAAAGCTTTATTGGCTAGAAATTTATCCAAAATGTCTTGATCCCTCCCAAAATTACTCATAGGAATGAACGTTTATCCCTCCTACCATTTCTTTCCAACGATTTAACAAACACTTCGCGGTTATATTGTCACTTTTCAAAGATAAGAAGGAACCAAGACCTATGTTACTCGGACTTTCCAAAAGGGTCACCAGGTGCGTGTCAGATCTTCCACAATCAGTGCATTTACGGAGGATCTGACACGTGTACGGAAGCATATTTGGAGAGTCCGCACAATATAGACCAAGACTGTTAAAGACCGTTCACTCTAACTCCAAGGAAGCCTGAGTCAAATTTGGAAGAACATGGAAATGGGTGACATTGGGAACATGGAAATGGGTGACCTTGGAAAACGTAACTTTTAGCATAACCTAATAGTTACCTAATATTGTACTATGTATCCTAAATTCCTTTGCCCCAAATGAAACAAATGAGATCTTTCCTTCGTAAAATCCATTGGTACTGTCATGTTATTCCTAATTGAGTTCAGCCACAGTTTCTCCGGCAAATATGAGTAAATCCAACCAAGTCAAGCCCCATTACCATGTAGTCGAATGGGGAAAAGGCATAAACTAATCTGGAAAGACATATCCCACACCTCCTGCTCATTATCCACATATTATAACATCTCTTTGGCATTGATTGAAAGAAGTGCCCCAATCAGAATAAGACTTACTTTTCTCGATAGAACTGAAAGAATCTCCAACCTCTCACGCTGTGAAGGAAAATCACAGAAGAGAAGGCGATCCAGCCTTCCAGGTCGCAAAAGTGCAGCATCAAGCAAGTCCGGTCTACTGCTTAAAAATGAAGACAAGAAAGGTCAAACTTGATCAGAGAAATTGCATCATTGTATTCTTCCACAGAAAAGAAGGCTAATGCATTCTTCTTCTTCATAAAGGATCAATTATTCAGTAAAATGCAGAGGTATAGCATTATGATTAGACAACCTTAACAGTACAGGGGCATGGAATTAAGCTACAAGTTTTATCCATCGGCTGTTAACTATTCCACAAGAACACCACATAACAATGCAGTAATGAATTCAATTCCATCATTCAGACACAGGTACTTGATGTACCTTCAAAACTAAATGTCATTAGGTCAAAAAGGAAAAATATTCATGAGACCAGAATTACTTTCCAGTAGAGATATTCTCACAGGCATTTCATTAGGTCTATACAAATACCATGTAGAATGAGTTGCATGTAGTATTCACACTCAAAGACTCAAAGGCAAGGGGTGCAGGCATGCCAATTTGTATGTCACAGAGATAACGCTGCCAACCCCCAATCTCCTATTCAACAACTAAAAGGAGGACAGATGGTATTAGTTTCTTTTTACAAGTAAAAGGAAGACAAATATTATTAGATAAACAATTATAGGTCAAGTAAAAGGACTTAGTCAAAGAGAAAGCAGCTGCGGATCTACAGAATATTTTAGATGTCTTCGCCTGTGCTCGAGCACTCACGTACACACCTATTCAAATATATCCGTGTGTATTTTGCCATTTCAGTGACACACATGAGATTGCCTAGAACCGATAACCTCAACATGGTAATAGGGATACCAAGTTGGAAGACTCTAGCTTGATCTTTAAAGCATTACAAACTTTCGGACCACCGAAGCTTGACACGACCCCTTGTTCTTCATAATCTCCTCAACAAACACTTTTGGACCACCTAAGCTTGACACGACCCCTTGTTCTTCATAATCTCCTCAAAAAAGATGTTCAACAGACAAACAATAAATAAATATATTAACCAAGTTCTTTGAAGCAGTTGTTTCTGGCCTTTTTTTTGCCTTTATATTATGTGAGGCACCATTAGGTTTTAGAGAGTGGAGAGTATCAGAAAGAAATTTCAAAATCTCAATTTTCCTATACTTCTGAGTTCTGTGCCTACTACTATATCAAAAATATAAAGCTATATTTAAAAACATTACATTGCATTAGTGGCATTGTAAAATGACTGCTTAAATAAATAAAGAATTTTATTAATCTCTGACCTAAAGAATTTTTTTCTTTTTTCCAATGACTAGTCCCTGCTTAAGATTGAAGAGAAAAGATTAAAGAATGCCTTTGTTCTATAAATTCCCCTCTCCCCAGTGGTCCATATCTTAGGGTAACAATTTCCAACCTAGCGATTAAGGAAAATTCACTGAACGGTTTGGGACTTCAATGGCAATAAATCTGGAAATTAACTGATGCATTCTCCATCCCATGCATTTCTGTGCGTCTATTGCAACCTGCATTGATTACTATCTAGTAGTACAAAATTCAGCAAAATAACAAGGCTGCATATATGCTCAATCACTGACTAGGGCAAGAACCGACCAAAGTGCCAACGGATGAAATACGGGTACAACATATGCAAGTGAAAGCAAAAGCTTGAAAGCAATAGTAAACAAAGCTCATCCGGTTAGACGCTAACCTTGTAGCAGCAAATACAAATACACCCGTTAACACTTCAACACCATCCAATTCAGTAAGAAACTGCATTAATTGAACAAAAATGAAAATTATGCAAGGTAAAAGGAGGATGGAAACAACAAAGATATGGACAAGAAATAACCTGATTAACAACTCTATCAGTAACACCAGTGTTGTCATGCCCTCTCTTTGGCGCGATAGAATCAAATTCATCAAAAAATAGAAGGCATGGTGCTGCTGCTGCTGCTTTTGAGAATATATCTCGTACCTAAAACAAAATAATTAGCATGAACAATCCAAAAGCTCCAAGAAAAGCTAGAAACTAGGATGTAGGGGGTTGACAATTTGGTCTTCAGATAGCTGTAAGATTTACAGAACATTTATAAGGCCTTGACCAATCTATAATATGATAACATAAGTTTAAGTTATTGTGGCCACGATTAGGAAAGACAAGGTTTACTTGTCCAGTTTGAGCTTACTTGAACTTAAGCAACCAACCTTCTGCGAGGTGGGTTGGGATGGGGATGAGACATGAGAGCAAAAAGTGAACCCGAGAAGATTGATATTCCAAATTCTATCTTGATGTTTAATTTTATTTATTGATTTTTCCTTTCTTCTTTTTCTTTTTGGTATAGCTTGGCATCATAATAATAATAACAATATGTACTAGGGGAAGAGGAAAAGTTGTAAATTCTCTTACAGCTTGCTCAGAAGCACCAATGTATTTATTCAGCAGCTCAGGACCTTTGACTGAGATAAATCTTAGTGAGCATGCAGCAGCTGCAGCACCAACAATGTGTGTTTTGCCACAACCAGGGGGACCATACAACAGAACATTGGACCGCATCCTTAGAGGAGCTTGTGCAAATATATTTGGAAATTTGGATGGCAACTCAATCATCTGACAGCAGCAAAAACAGGAACTTGATATGCTGAACAAATTGATCCAAGCTAAAGTTGATATGAAATACAAAAGAGAACCTTTAAGTAAAGCACATGCAAACCCTAGAACATGATTTTAGCTTAACACCCATACTACTTAATGCCTTCAAAGGGGTTTACAACCATTTATCATCATTCACTATCAAGGATGTTCCTCCATATTTGCTGAATGATAGCATACTTGGACATAGAAGATGAGTAACTAAGTTACATAACGAAACAAGACAAAAAGAAAAGAACCCCCAACAAGCTCATGAAACAAAGAAAGGAGTGCAAGCTAAAGTTATTCTACAGTGTCTGGTATTCCATCTCTCTGACAAGCTGACAAGCCAATTAATAGTTGATGTTTCTATCCCACTACATGAGTAATAATTATTGCCTGCCTTCATTGAAGCCAACACAATAATATAGGCAGACTATAACCATTCAACCAGAGGGAAAAGAAGACCAATGGAATGAGAAGTTGCCTCTTTAGCTCTAATGTGGGTTGTACGGAGGGAGAAACATTGGAGAGCCTTCGAGGAGATTGAAATGATTTTGTATATTTGAGGAGTAGCCTCATGTCTTTGATTGCTTTTAGTGCACCCATGAAATTCCTATTTGTATAGATGACTGGGTGTCTTTTGTAGAGAATCATGTTTTGATATAGAGCCACTACTTTTCCGTATACCTCTTGTATATGGGAGCTTTTCCCAATTTTAATAAACTTATTTACCATACAAAAGCATCGAATCATGCCGGAAAGCCAATATAGATGTTGCCATCAGCAAGTTTCTTAATTGTTATGGAAAGGAGAGATGGAAAAAGAATAGAAGAAAACAGTGCAAATGTGAAAGAATAATTTATATTGATAAAATGCTGAATGGATGATCACATTTCTTCTGATTGTTGGAAGGTAGAGTCTAAAATGTTCAAAAGAAATAAAATATGGAGTATAAATCATGGGTCCAAGGGCAAAAAACTTTTACCTTCAGGTTTCTCTCTCATCAGATTAGAAACAAAATGACTTTGTAAAAACTTTGAAGTCCACTTCCTTTCTCTCTCATATCCAGCATATAATTTAAAATTGCCATATCCACACCTTCAGTGGGAGCAATTTTTAACTCAATAATTAAAAGATTATACAAAGTATTTATTAGAACCCAAAGTTTTGAAAGAAAAAGGAGGATCAAATTAACCTCCATGTGCCAAATGAATGTTGATAATGCAAATCCTGCATCCTATCGAAGTTGCATTTTTAGTGCTCCCCTAACATAAAGGGAAGCTTTTTCTAAGTGGGTCGCTTTGAGCAAGACATTGCTTAGGACCAACACGTCAGCGACAGGTGCACGATCTACTTTGCATGTTCCATACAAGCAGAGAAAAGCAGAGGAAAACATAAAAGGGGAACAGAAATTATGAGCCGATGCATACACATAAAATAAGTAACTGCTTGTTTAAAATTTACATCAATGTCTCATCCAATGAACAACAAAAACATTAATTAGTGTAGCAGTAATATAAAACCCCAAAAAGCAGAAAATAAACATTTACCTCTATAATAGCATTCCGGATGTCATTAAGACCTCCAACATCCTCCCAACCAGACCGACCACCATCAGCAGCCGGTTTAGTGATGTCACGCATTGCCACTGGAACAAACTCATGCATGGCATGTAGGAAATCATCCTTAAGTAAAAGAGGTTTTTCCTGTCTTCCAACACCCAAATCACTAGTAAAAAAGCGGCCAGTTGCAGCATGAACAGACCTATCAACCAGTATTTCCTGAAATAAAATGAAAAATGTAAGTGTTCCTCCGGTAGCTAAAGAAAGAAAATCAGAAACTCCATCAACTTATGACCAGAACACAAATAACAAAGTTACATACAACAACAACAACCCAGTATAATCCCACAAATGGGGTCTGGGGAGGGTAGTGTGTACGCAGACCTTACCCCTACCCTAGGGTAGAGAGACCGTTTCCAATAGACCCAAGAACTCTCCACCTTGCTCTTGGGGTGACTCGAACTCACAACCTTGGTTGGAAGTGGAGGGTGCTTACCATCAGAGCAACCCACCTCTGACGACTTCAACGAAATACAACTTTAGAACATTAATCATCGAGATATATGATACAACTAAAAAATGGACAATATTAAAGCTTTCTATATGGCAGCTACTTTACAGTCTATTAAGTACAAACACTTCACCACCAAGGGGTGTGGTGAAATGGTAAAGATTCTTCCATCCTTTAACACAAAACTGCAGGAGATTAATCATCTAGAAATATGATACAATTAATAGCCTGTTTGGCCAAGCTTTTTTTTGGGTCAAAAGTGCTTTTGAGGAGAAGCAGAAGCAGTTTTGAAGAAGTAGAAAAAAGTAGCTTCTCTCCAAAAGCACTTTTCTGAGAAGCACTTTTGAGAAAAATACACTTAGAAGCAGTTTTCAAAAGCTTGGCCAAACACTAATTACTGCTTAAAAGTGCTTTTCAAATTAATTAGCCAAACACAAACTTCTTCTCACCAAAAGCACTTTTTTAAAAGTACTTTTGAGAAAAGCACTTCTCAAAATAAGCTGATTTTAGAAGCTTGGCCAAACGGGCTATAAGAAATGGACAATATTAAAGTTTTCTGTTCAGCAGCTACTATACAGTCTATGAAGTACAAATACTTCACCACCAAAGGACGTGATGAAATTGTAAAGGTTCCTCCATCCTTACCGGAGGTCTTGGCATTGAGCCCGGGAAACGGAGTCCCCTTCGGTATGGAGCACTTAAACACCACATAGTGGCCTTTCTACCGCCGGATACAGTGGGCTCCCGATATGGGATGGTTAAACCAAAAAAAAATGTCTAAATACATCTTTCTGATCGCCATTTTCAAGTTGAAATGCTCGCCCAAAAAACTTTCTACCAGATGCTTATTGCTGTTTAGACAGTAGGATAGAGAGGGGCAGCTGTACTGATTCTCTATCGCAGTTGTACTGATTCTCTATCCGACTACGAGTAGAAATAAGGAAAAAACCAAATGTTCGTACATGATATAACGAAATATAAACATATGTGGACCAATTGTTAGACTACTCACAAAATGGAAATAGTTCACTGATCACATAATAATTCATTCTTGCATAGCAACCTTTATAAAATTTAATGCTTCGGATAATATAGATCCAACCGGTAAATTTTCACCAATTTTAACGGATTCTTGTTAAAGTATTTAACAACTTTCCATAAGTAGTTTTAATCTTATTTTTCGACTTTGCTAAAGTACAATTCTATTAATTACTTTACTCACTTAATTTGCTAAAATCAATGTAGATTATTTACTTTGTCTTTACTTTGGCTAAAATGTGAGATGTTTATTCACATGTTTTTGTTAAGTCGTCTCCTTTTTATAACAGTAGGTTTACTCACAACTCGATCAATCCATGGGGCACCTTGCTACAACATACAAGCCATGTGTCGAATAATCCTGCCCACCAAGGTTGGAGCAAATGGTCCTGTGGCATCAGCAGTCAGCTGTAAGTTAAGCACCACTAGATGCAGATACAAGTGTAGGAATATAACTAGGCTCTCTGTACAAGGTGGCCAATATATAGAATCCTTTGGAATACTCAAATAGTCATCATCTACATCTGACAAAATGCAGGCTGTGTACTTATTGAATGTATAGCACAGGAGTGCATAATAGTGCATTCGAGGAGGCATAGAAATTGAACCTTGTTATTAATCATTTACGAAGTGAAGAAAAAGTGATAAAAACCTACTATAGGGTACTCATAGTTTGAAAGCAAGTTACATCTCATAAAAACTCTGGTTTGTGGATGTCTCCCAGAGAATTCACAGGGTGACTTCTTGAGTTTAAGAAAGATACAGGTCTGCTTGTTTTCTTTTCTCCCCTTCTTCACCCCCCACCCC